>VXBZ01004365.1:140338-163060 GCA_013399135.1 Heliornis fulica | reverse complement strand
ATTCTGTGATTTCTCTTTTCTGGCAGGAGTGAGATTTACATTTCAGGAAAGATCACACCTACATGAAAGGAGTGTGTGCATTTTACCCTCCTTGGTGTGCAGGATTTTAAAGGAATTTTAAGTCTTTTTTTTCATGTGCTTCAGTGGAGATGGCAGTGTTACTGGTATCCACAGAGAGTCAGTGATATGTTTTGTGTTATTTTTTATCTTTTATGATGGAACAGAGATGTTCTTAGTTGACATTCTTGAGAGAAGAGCCATCATTCAGTATGATGAGCCATCATCATCAATGAGCATTGTAGAAGGATGTTGGGCTTAGCTGTTTGCAATTTGACCTCAATTTATTGAAAATATTGATAAAATAATAAAATAATTAGTAAAAATCAGAGTTAAAAGGTTTGACAAAATCACCTTAATTTTCAAAATAAGATTGCAGGCCATAGCATACATATTAACATACATGCTAAGATAATCTGTAAATATCTAATTTAAAAAGCCACCACATAAATAAGAGATTACCAAATCCTACTTGTAGCCTCCTTGGTTAGCCCAGTTATGACCTGAATTGTATCTTTAGTTGTTAAGATGTGCAATGGCACATCTTGAAGACTGTTCTCAGTGTTTGGGTGATGCTGGCAGACCTGACAAGGGTGACAGTGCAGGTGAATTCCAGGCATTCCTTAGCAGCACTGGGTCTTTAAACTGCAGTTGAACTCCACTAGACTGGCATGGGGACACCTCCACACACACAGTATGTTTCTGTGAGAAAGGTGGAAATAATTTGGCTTTTCTCAGAGAAATCAGATGCTTCCTTTTGTAACTCCTTATTTATTTATGGGTTTGAATTTTCTGAATTGCTCCTACACCTGACATTTTTCACTTACTTTTCATCTCAATCTTTTTAGTGCATGCATTTTTTTTAAAACAGTACTTTGTATTTAGGTCTTTAGTGGAAATGTTATTCTTCATTGCTGCTTCCTGCAATGCTTCCTGTATGAGTGACACCGTTTTCAAAGGATCTTTTTCAAACCCAGTCCAGGTAGAGTTGCTACACTGTACCCATTGGGCACTGGTTAAGGGAGGTATGAAACTCCATTACTCACTGCTGATCCTTGGCATAGAACCATAGAATCATAGAATGATTAGAGTTGGAAGGGACTCCCAGAGGTCACCTAGTCCAACACCCCTGCAAGAAGCAGGGACACCCCCAACTAGATCAGGTTGCTCAGGGTCTCATCCAACCTGGCCTTGAACGTCTCCAGGGATCCAGGGGCATCCACCACCTCCCTGGGCAACCTGTTCCAGTGCTCCACCACTCTCACAGGAAGGAATTTTTTTCTAATATCCAATCTAAATCTCCCTCTCTCTATTTTGAAACCATCACCCCTTGTCCTGTCACAACAGGCCCTACTGAACAGCCTCTCCCCATCTTTCTTGTAGGCCCCCTTGAGGTCCTGGCAGAGCGCTAGAAGGTCTCCCCGGAGCCTCCTCTTCTCCAGGCTCAACAGCCCCAACTCTCTCAGCCTGTCCTCGTAGGAAAGGTGCTGCAGCCCCTTTATCATCTTTGTGATAAAGGGTCTGGAGCATCTCCTATTGTGGCCTCCCAGATCTACCCAGAATCTCTGCAGAGCTGTGAATGTACTGTCTGCCATCCGCTGTCAGAATGGGAGTGTTTGTAAACAAGAGGAAACTGGAGAGAAAACTTGACTCAAACAACCAAGGCCTGGTTTAGCTTTTAAAACATTGTTTTATTGATGGACATGTACTTTTTGTCTGCATGGTGGCATGTTCCCCTGTTGGGAGGTTACTGAAATGCAGTCATCTAGAAAGGTGTTCAGGAAAAGTGAGTTAGATGGTCATGTTGCTATTGTTTACAACAGGATTAAGAGATGATAAACATATCACACTGCATCTGGGCATTTTCCTTTATGAAAGTGACATGTGGAATGCCTGGCATTACACATATTGAAAAGGATATGTCATTTTCTGTTGTCTTCTGCAAATCAAGGACCAGAGTATTTGTTATGTGATATAAAACTGCTGCTGTCACATTTGAAGAAATAGTGTTGCATGTTGTAAATATCATTCTATAACAACTGCATGGATTATTTTTAAACAGCTTGAAATTAGTAAAATGACAAGTAATACTATAGAGGCAGAGTTCACTTATCTGTGATTTAATTACATGACTAAAATTGTAGATTCAACTTTTCTGTTTTGCACTGTCAGATTTAATTCTTATATGTATCTGATTAGTTCAGAGAAAATTAGTTCAGTGCACAGTCTTTCATTTTAAAGCTTTATTGCTACGCTGGTTTTAAATAGCCCAAGCAAATGTTTCATTATTCAGAAATAACCATTTTCAATAGTTTGGAGGGTTTTTCTTGTTATTAAACATTCCCATTGGTCAAAATACTAGGAAAACACAGCTTTGCCAAATGGACAAGTTTAGCAGAATTTTCAGAATAACATTGTTGACATGCTGTACTAATTTCTACAGTTATTTTAAATCTTCTGTGGTTTCCTGACTTTAAAACTGTTCTTTCAGTTCAGATGTACACTGAGTGTTTACTTCAGAGAACTATAAAGCTGCTGTTAACGTCATTTTAAAAGCTTCCAGTGTAGTTTCTCGCCATTAGAGTAGCGTGCAGGTGTGCTGCCTTTCCAAGCAGAAAGGCCCTGAAGCTGTGCAGAATTTAATTAGATCTCACTTTGCCCTTGTGTTAGTTAAAATGCCTTTTGGAGCTGTCAGTCAGGATCGGTGGGTTCCTTCACAGATGGTTTTGCGAAGAGCGTTCAGCGCGTGCCGTCGGCCCTCCTTCTGCATGAACATCCTCTGTTCGATTTCTGGATCATCCCGCAGTCCCAGAGACAGCACTGGATGAGTTGATGAGGCAGCATGTGCAGTGTCTGGCATTTGTTCCTGTGACACTCCACACTGTCCTGTTTGTCACAGTAAGATCGCACGCTCCCGCTCGCCAGTGGGGAGCTAGTGCTGTGTGTTGCTCTCGCAGCTGCGTGCTCAGCGGCGTGTGATGCCAGCGCCAGAAAGGAGAGCCAGGAGGGACAATTCAGTGCTCCTGCACTGATGTATGAGACACATTGCCAGGGGGGAAGCACCTGAGGTTTACAGGGCCGCTAGGGACTGTTGCTCGCTGCTGTGTCAAGCATGCGTGAAAGATGTTGCCGTGTATCCCGTGTTAAGGAAATATAGAATCATAGAATCATGGAATTTATAAGGCTGGAAATGACCCCTAAGATCATCCAGTCCAACCATTAACCCACCGCCACCAAGTCTACCCTTAGACCATGTCCTCAAGCACCGCATCTCCCCGTCTGTTAAACCCCTCCAGGGATGGGGACTCAACCCCCTCCCTGGGCAGCCTGTCCCAATGCTTGAGGACTCTCTCAGGACACAAGTTCTTCCTAAGATCCAACTTCAATTTTCCCTGGCTCAGCTTGAGGCCATTTCCTCGAGTTCTGTCACCTGTTACTGGGGAGAAGAGACCAACCCCCACCTCACTGCAACCTCCTTTCAGNACCTCAACATCCTTCTTGAAGTGAGGTGCCCAAAACTGAACACAGTACTCGAACACAGTACACTGAACACCTCCCTGCTCCTGCTGGCCACACCGTTCCTGATCCAAACCAGGATGCCATTGGCCCTCTTGGCCACCTGGGCACACTGCTGGCTCATGTTTAGGTGACTGTCAACCAACACCCCCAGGTCCCTTTCCCCCAGGCTGCTCTCCAGCCACTCCTGCCCAAACCTGTGACGTTGCCTGGGGTTGTTGTGACCAAAGTGCAGGACCCGGCATTTGGCCTTGTTGAACCTCATCCTGTTGGCCCCAGCCCAACCATCCAGCCTGTAAACATAACAGCAAATATAACAGCAAAATTTGGAACATCTCCCTGAAAATTTAATTATCCTGTCACTCCTTTGTAATATATTAATGCCCACAACATTGATTTTTAATCTGTGTTTCTCAGATCTCAGTCCCTGTAACCTTCCTAGCCAAGTTCTGGGCCGGCATCTTCACAGTGGGCCCAAGAACACTTTTCCCAGTTTACCAGCTCTAATTCATAGTAACATTGCCACAGAATTAGTTTAAATAAATTCTCCTCACTATGGAAAGCAGTGAAATTCCTGTTGCATTGCCAAACTCAGTGTCACCCTTCTTTCCAATATGGAGTTTACTGAAAGCTTTGGGCTAAGTGTGTATGGAAACTGGGACAGCCCTTCCACATCGGCTACATCAGGTACCTGGGCAATGTAGGTCATCTTGCAGGGTTGTAATGCCACTGGGAGGTCTTTCCAAACTATTGCCTTCCAAACTGCTCATAGCTACTATATTACTATTCCTGTTAAGAGAGCAACTTGAATGTATTTAGTACCAAATTAAGTCCTGATGTATTATCGCGAAGAGCGTTCAGCGCGTGCCGCACAATAATAATTACACATCTAATAAACACATCTAGTCTGCAGACTCTACTTTGTTACCACACCACAGGAGCTATTGAAGAACATAGGGTCAGTCTGCAGTAATTGAGAAGTTTACTTCTCAAGCTATGGACAGGGATTGTGAGTATAAGCATATGAGAATATTTATTTAAGTACTTAATATAGTTTTATTCTGCAAGTTTACAACAAGCTTTGGAAAAGGTTTAGGGTTGCTTTGTTTAAAATAAGTTATGTTGCCCTTTGAGTTCCTTTACATTTTAATGTAGCACTGTATTTCTTAAAAGGGTGCTATGAGATGCAAAACAGACCAGAAACAATCTGTTTTACAATTAATAGGAAGGAAAAAAAAAAGCTTTTTTCCAACTTGATTTGGTTTCAGCCAACTAGAAATTAAGGCCTTAATAGAACCAACAAACAGCGGATTTGTTTTCACTGTTTTGTTCCCTGTGGCTCTTTCAGCAAACTAAATGAAACTTGAAGTTTTTGTTAGACATATGGTTGTCCTTTGCAATCATATTCTAGTGATCATTTTGACAGATCAGGAACTGAACACATTTTTACTGCAAGTAATTGTTCCTGTGCTGTATGTCAGATGCACATACCCTGCTCTATTATGATTTTGTAGGGTCTTCTCCTCCTGTCTTTTCATTTGAAATACACTGTATTTCTCATTAGCATTCTGTAGGTTAAGTTTTCCTAAAAACTAACATTTATACATGTTTTTACAAATATTTATTTTAGTATTGAACTTTATTTAAACATCTCGAGAAATTATTTAATTTTGTGGGTTTTTAAATATGTAGTTTTATTTTAAAAAAGATTTTTCCATCATGTGAACTGGTGGGCTCATAGTACTGGTTATTGCACAGGGAAAATATTTAAGGTAAAGGAAATATGAATGGTACAAGTTTTTTTTCACAGAGTTGTCAGATAATTTCAGTCATACATTCAGTCTTTTGGTGAGTTTAATTGTTAGTTTGTGAAGTTAAAACTATTTGGTTATCATGCTGCTTTATTGTTTTTAAAGCAGCCAAGCAAAATTCCTTTCAAAAATGTAAATCAGGCTAATGGAAGCCTGCAACATACTGCTGAATCATTTTCTCTATATACTAAGAAGGAATCCTGTATGTGCTTAACTTTTCCACTCAAAAATGTTATGCACTGTGGCTCTGAAACTAGAAATGATAAGGAGTGGGCATAAAATAACGAGAAAAGTATAAGTTTTAAATTATTTGTTATGTTAATATGTGTGCTTCCATGAGGCTGTACTGCTTTTCTCTGAAGATAGAAATGATTAATGGGTTGTTATCACTCTTTTCTGAATCTGCAAATAAGAACCACAGCACTGTATTACTGGTGTTCTTCCTCCATGCTGCTGTCAGAGTTAGCTTTGCATTTGATTTCATAATGTTAATTTCAGTGTTTTTTGAATAGCTATGAAGTTGCAGTTTAGAGTCCACAAATAGGGAATGGTGCTTATATCTTAATAAGAACAATACTTGGGTTCTCAAGAGAATTTTTGTTTCTTCTGGCAGAGAAGAACACTTAGCTGTGTTTCCTTTTTTGTTTTTTTAATGGGTTTTTCCTCCCCATGAGCAAGGAAGTTTTCATATCTAGGTTGACCAGAGCTGTCATTCTAGCCTTGGTGAAGGAAGAACTGACAAAATAGATCACATTCAGTCTTTTGCATTTCCAAAGGTATTGTTTGATACATCTGAACATGGGAAGAAAGTATGGCAGGACTGTCCCTTTGAGTTTTCTGGAAAGTCTTTTTGTAGATTGCAACTCTGTTCTTTAACTGACAAAGTCTGAGTATTTCTGGTCCCTGGTCCCTGTATTTTGTTGATAGTCCACACAGAAATCTACTTGGAGTAGATTTGAATGAAAAGGTGAGTTTGTTGTATAAACTAGTAATTTTTCTAGCCTTTGCTTTAACCTTTTAGTAATGAACTTTTCAGAAATAATCAACTGGCACTGGCGTAGTGTTTCTTCATAGACCTTTATTCTACACAATCTTTACTATTGCTTTAGGTCCCAGCAAAGAGTATCTGGATTGGCTCTAAAAACCTGCTTATCCTGCCACATCCTTTAATACATCACCTGCAGCTGTGTGTAGGTGTTTCATGTGTGTAAAGCATAGCTTTCACACTGATAATTTTATTTTTCAATTAGTAGATGCCATTGGTTTCCATAGATGCAGTGTTACAACAAACATCTTTGGTTGTGTACACTGTGCTAGAGATTCCCTCCCTGTCCTTGTTTATTTCTTGGTTAGTGCTGCATGTTTACTTATCAACTACTTACTAAATACACACAGTAGTTTTCTTCTTTTGCTGAGTCAGGCTCACTCAGCTTCCTTGAACTCCCAATTAGCTTTCAGCTAGCTAATAGGCTCATTAATGCCTAAAGTAGGACTCTGTCTCTGCAGGCTGAAACATCATGAAGTGAGCAAGTGAAACTGAAGCTCCCTACATTTGTATGGCTTTTGATGGAAACGTGCTGAGACTCCCTTGGACTGGGCATTTTTCCTGCTTCTCATCCCAGCTGCTGCTTCCTGAGGCTGCCTTTAGTGCCCTGCAACTCCCTTACCAGGCCATGTTTGAGTTTCAATAGCAAAATCTTGAGGAAATGCTTTCACCCCATCCCATTCTTCCTTTCTGGGGATTTAGATCCCAAACCAAATCCCAGGGTTTACATCCTGCCAACCCACACTCACCAGAGATACCCACCCAACATCACCCAGTGATGAGGCACGCAGCAGAGCAGCCTTTTGGTCCCACTGGTGCAGCAGAAAGGAAAAACAGGGTACAGCCCATCTTGTCCATCTCCTTGAGAAGCTGAGAAAGGGGAGGTCAGTTGTCACTCAACAAGCCTACAAATCAAGCAGGCTGAGCTCCTGAGGATTAATGTTTCTGGAAAAAAAAAGGCAATAAAAATGTCTGTGTAAATAAAACCTTTTGTATTTCAGTGTTGCTTGCTAGCTTACAAGTTTGATGACCTTTGGGCTTTTTCTCTTTTGGATATACAGAGTTCAAGTCAGTATTTCTCAAAGGTCTTTCCTGCTGTATACTGCTTCTCTGTGCCCTCTGAAGGGACCATTGTTATATTAACACTTTTTGCTTAAAAAGAAAAAAAAAAACACACAAAAAAAAGAGAGATACTTTTATGAATTTTTCATGATTGCAAGTGGATGCATTCTCTTCTTATTGAAACCCTGCCTGGCAATGCAAAGGACAGTTATTTAAGAGATAACTCCCTTTGCATATATTTTTCTGCTTGAAATTGGATCAAATTATTAAGAAGGATTTTGAAGGTGTTTCTACAGCTTGTTATGAATTCTGTGCAGTGCAAAGTCTCAACTTTATTTCTGTCTCAGAAGTACATGTCTGATAGAAATTTCCCTTTTGGCAAGGAGAAAAGGTTTTAGGATTCCACAAATCCGAATTCTTTTGCTTATGGCCTTGTCTCAGTTGAAGTGTTAGATTTTCTGTGGAGATCTTCCACAGCCAGAAACACGATGCTTTCAGCAGGGTATGGTGTGCATCAGCTTCCTGTTTCAAGTGGTTAATTCCCCAGAGATGCTAAGAAATGTGTTGCTCAGCCTGGCAGTACTAATCCAAGGAGACATAAGAGGGAAGAATGAGACCCTTGCGTTTGGAAGCGTGGAAGTGTAGAAGCTGGTGCAGTGAGATGTGGTTCATCAGTTTAAGTTTTATTTTTATAAAAAAAAAAGGAAAAAAAATGAATATTGTGAAATCATATAGCAGCATACAGTGTATTTTGGTAATCTCTCATTCACATGATGGATTTCTTCTTCCTTTTGGAATGTGAGAGGAAAATAACTCATTTTCAAACAGTTTTACACTTGGTTTTCGTTCCATGTTCGAAAGTACAGGAGAAACAAAACTAACAGCACTTTGTTCTCTGTACCTATGGCTGACAGTAAATAACAGCAATTAAAAAACCACTAGTGTGAGAACTCCTGTTCCTCATTTAAAAGTAAGTGCTGTACCTTTTGTCCAGACCTGGAAGTAAGTTGAGTCAGTTAACCCTGTGTTACTATTCTGTAAGGGTGTTCTGTGTTGACAAACTGTGAGAGAACCTCAATTCATGGACATTATCTCTGTCTACCCTTCCAGGGGGCGCAAGAGGAAGCTGGGTGAGGAAGATGATGCTGCCAGTGAATCCAGTAAAGACTCCAGCAATGAAGATGAGGAAGGAAGCAGTTCTGAGGCAGATGAGATGGCAGCAGCCCTTGAAGCTGAACTGAACGACTTCATGTGACAAGCAGAAGACAGAATTTGTAATTATATTTTGTTTCTCATAAACAGATTGGACTTCAGAAGAGTCCTGTATGTCAGTACTCCATGTTTTTCCAAACTGTGTGTGTGTATATATTGCAAAGCAACAGAAGAGGTGATGCATTATTTTACAAAGTCAAACATAGATGTTTTTAAGGTGTTTTACTAAAGGAAAATATACTTTTTTAAACAAAAAAAAAAAGTATTAAATGGAACTTGGTGTGCTATGCCAAATACATGTTAGGAGCTCTGCAGAACCTTCATATACAGGACAGAGATACAAAAATTTATCATTAAACATACAGCAAATTTTTAAAAACATTGCAGCTTGTTGTTTATGGGTAACGGTCTTCAAAGAAAAGGAGATAAGAGAGATGGAATTGTCTGGGTAGTACAGCAGGAACCTGATAAACTGGTCATCCTTTACCACAAAAAAATGCTATCAAATACAAAAGGATTTTTAAAATAAAAAAGAACAATTTATATTTGTATAGAAACAGAGAATGTCATATACAAGCTTTGTGAACTCTGCACTTGACCCACCTGTCATTTGCTTCTGAGAGAATACATAACGATCAAAACTCATGGTTTGAAGTTACTTTGTGGAATAGTTGGGTTCTTTAGGGACATCATTTAGATTCTTAACTTTTCTCCTCTGTAACCAGAAAATTAGCACAGCATACTGTGTGGTCCTGTACTACCATAAGAAGCATATTCACCCATTCGTGTTGTCTTGGAAAGAATGAGTGCTACTTCAGTCTAGATAGAATTCAATTTCTTTGAGAAGAGATCTGATGTAAAGTTTTTGTATATTCTATTTCATATTTGACCCACAAAACAGATTTTCTTTCATTTAATAAAAGTTTGTTTTGTATGCTTTGTTTCCCTTTCCAGCTTATTTGCATCCATCAAGTACAAGGCACCTTTTCCTTTACTCTGCATGAAAATAATGAGAAATGTTGACAGTGAGTGCCAGTTTGTGAATTCAGGCAGGTAACAAGGGAAGGGCAGGGAAGGGAACACTGGATTTCCTTTTCTTCAGTATGGGAGCTCTTGCATTCTGACATCTTCTCAGATCTCTGTGGTCTTGGAAGATACCATATGAGTTACTGCTCTGCTATCACCTTTCTGAGTCTAGAACCACGGTTTATTCTCAGTTATTGCCAACTGGAGAGACTGATTGGTTTTAAAACATGTTTGCAAAAGAAGACCCATCAATTCATAGGTCATGGTTAAAAGGAAATACTTTCTGGTGCAGAAATACTTCATTTTGCCACTTAGCAGTGAAGCAGAGAGAATATTTCAATAGACTCTCCACTGGTTTACAAATAACAGCCCAGTTTTCAAATCATCAGAATGGCATTAAAAGAAAGACTGTGAAAATAGGGGATTTTCAGATGAATACTGTTTTTCCACTTCAGAATGCAAGGTCAGCATCTACCAGATAAAAATAGTATTTTCTGTAGGAAAATGTTACACTTCCCCTACACTTACACAATAACCATATAGCTGAAGTCTACAGCAACCTGCCTACTGTAGCTCTCCATGAAAGCAAGCAGGATGCCTCCAAGTGAGTTGCTTTGTATATCAGAATAAAAGGACTAATACTTTTAAAATTTTAATTTTTTTTTAAAGTCAGAATACTTTAGGTCCAAGTACTTTAAGTCCAAGTTAAACACAGATATCAGAGGATAACTGTGAATATTAAAATGTATGGGGTTGTAGGGTATGTTTTCTGTTTGTTTGGGTTTCTTTTAACTAAACCCAGTTGGAAATAATACCAACTTTTAGGGTCACTGTGGTGCTGTGTGACAGCACAAATTCAGCAGATTCATCCTCACTGACCATCTGCCAGTCACACAGCTCTGGGGCAGCATTCAGCCTCTGAGTGCAAACACAACCAGCAACAGAAACTGGGCAGGTTGCTCTGAGCTCAGCAATGTTCTGCCTTGGTTTAAGCTGCTTGTTGAATGCCATATCCCTCACGTGGCAACTGCCACTCATGAAGTGACTCCATACATGTAAAGTTTTTGAGAAGCTTTTTTATGTGAAGGGCTGTATCCTCTTCCCAGTTTTATTTTATGGCTGATGCTTTTGCTTTAACTTGTGGAATGTGTGTCTGGGCTGGAGTCCTGAAAGTGATCAGCACTCCATTAGACCCAGTATCATCTGGAGCCCTGAGTAAACACCAAGCAAGGGCTCTCCACCACAGTGAGAGCTGCATATCTCTAGGGGTATGATGCCACTGAAGGCTCCTCTGCCTTTATAGGACCTGCAAAAACCTGTCCTGCCCCCAGTGCTGCACACTGAGCCCCCAGGAGCAGGCAGCATGCTACCAGAATTAATGCCAAGCAGCTCTTTAACAACCCTTATGGCAAAAGATTATTCCTAATTTTGTCATTAACTATTCAGGTAGCTCTAACAACCCCCCACTCTACAGTCCTTGGGCTGGGGGGGACCGAGTACAGGGCAGTTTGAGAGGCATCAACTCCCAGCTCACTGCCAGAGCAGCCCAGGAGGCACTGAGCCTGCTGTCTGTCTAGTTGTAGATTCCTAGCTCTATCTAGTAGACTGGTTATCAGCCTCTCTCTCTGCAGGGCTAGGAGAGAGACATGGAAACTGAGTAGAGGACAAGTTCCATTCCCTGGCTAGCCTGCCAGCAGGAAGTCTTTTGATGTATGAAGTTGTCACTCACTCCCACTAACTTATGCTTGTTTCAAGATACAGGAGCATCCTAGAAAAGGCAACAAATGTCCTTTGTGAAATGGCTTTTAACTCTTTGCTAACTGACTTACATCTCTTGATTGGTTGCTTTATCTCACCTTCTTGACCTACTTCTGTACTTTCTGACTAGGAAGGGCCAGCTGCCAGGTAGGGCTGTCTCAGAGCAGAAGCAAAGACCAGGCTACCACTGAGGCTGTTGGACACCCTGGGCAGTGCTGCTTTCTGATGGGGTGCCAGCCATGGGAGTGGGCACAGAAGGTCATGGGTAAGCTTCTGAGCTCTATGAACACGTGCTCTTGCTGCTGTCCAGGAAGGACATCTCCTAAGGTCTGATGGTGTGGTTAAGAGCAGGTTAAGGGTGGAGTTCAGTTTGAAGAAAGACTGGCAGTTCTACTTGTTCTGTCTCCATTTGCCCTCAGCAGTTCTTCAGAGGGTGGGAAGGCTGCTCAGCTCTGTGTAGAGGATGCAGTGGAACCTGTGGTAAAAGTAAAAAGCATCAGGTAGTGGCCAAGCTTCTCTCTTTGCATATGTGCTGGGGAGGGAGGAAGAAGAGGGAACAGTGTCACTTAGTGCTGAGTTGTGAACAACTCCAAGCACGCAAACGCTTTCACTGTTGGTTTTCAGGCATATGTGGAGTGGGCCCTGGAGTCTTCTCAGTGTTAGAGAGTAACATCCTCTGCAGAGGGTGGAAATTCTCAAGTTTCCTTCTTGGCACTACTGCTGGTGGAACAGGTGACTGTCTCACAAGCGTGAAAATCCACACACACAAACCTAAAGATTTCTCAACTCTGCCTAATTTTACTACAGTGAACATTGCAGTAGATGACAAGTTAGATAATGAATGTGGTCCTGTTAAGGCAGTGGATCTCTTCATGCTGAAAATTCAGCATGAGAAGTCTCCCATAAATTATTAAATCAGGCTTAGGCAAAAGGAAAACATTCATGAATCATTTTTAATTAAAAAAAAACAAAAGCACACACAGAAGCTCTTAAAAACAGATAGTTTTTTTAAGTAGAAGTGTCCCCTGGTAGCTAAGCATTCAAGTCAAATTGATACCTCAAGAAAAGAAAAAGAAGTGTGTTTACATGATACAGAAGTTAAAATAGGAGGAAGGCTGTGTGTTATCTCTTTTGCCTCAGGGAACAGTGTCACTTAGTGGTTTTCCTTTATTTTTCCTATATTTCCCCTTTATTTTCCTCATCCATTTCAAGCTTGCATACACCATGTGAGCTACCCCACACCTCATCTTGGCTTGTCTCTTCTAGTTGAGATCTTCAGTGAACCCTGTCCATCATGTGCCAGATTTCATCACTGAGGTAACATTTTCCCATGACTGTCTTCAGCCAGTTGGTCACAGTTCTCACTACCCTCACACAAGCTTTTTGAACATTGGTTTGTCCTATCCAATGCCACCTTCTGTTGTCATTTCAGAAGTGTTTGGAGCCTGGCACCCAGCACAGCCTCCTCTCCTCTCTGTTGCTGAGGAACAGGAGGCAGCAGTATCTGGTTCCCCAGGCAGCATCACTGTAGCTGCTCACCTCAGGCTCTTCCTGTTGGCCTGGCTGGGTTTGTCCTGCACTTGCTTTGTAATGGGATCCTCCTTCCTACTTACACATCATGACTACTGGTTGTTTCATCATATTATTCTGATTCTACCAGCCCTTCCCCTCCTCATCCAAAGCACACCAAGAGAATGTGCTGCTTACTCAGTGCCTTCTCTTGCAATCTGATCTTCCCATAAAAATCCCCAAACCAGCACTAGAGGTAAGGCATCCTTCAGCTCCATCAGAGGGATGATCTTCTCATCCTGGCATGCTACTGCTCTCCCAGCTGCTGGCCCAGCACAAGCCTTGTGTTCCTCAGCCTTGAACAAAGCAGATACAGAGGTAGCTCTGTGGCATGGCCACACAGGTAAGCTACAGAATCACAGAGTAGTTTGGGTTGGAAGTCCATGTAGTCCACCCCCCCTGCAATGAGCAGGGATATCTTCAGCTAGATCACATTGCTCAGAGCCATGTTCAGCTGGACCCTCAACATTGCCAGGATTGGGGCATCCACCACCTCTCTGGGCAACCTGGTTCAGTGTCTCACCACCCTCATGATGTCAGCTTTGTATCTGGTGTGAATCTGCCATTACCTCTTGTCCTACCAAATATTCCCCCCTAAAAAAGTCTGTCCCTATCTTTCTTATAACACCCCCCACCTTAAGTGCTGAAAGGTGGTCCTGCTCAGGAGCAGCAGCAGGATGAAGGACCCAGTGCTCCACAGGTTGCTCTCACAGTCTCTACCTGAGGTGCTTGAGACTTCACAAAACCCATCTAGGTAAGTCCCAGTTTCTTCCAGGTGGGAAAGTAATGACCACAGTTGTTTTAATTAAGAGTCTCCAACTGGCTGTATTTTTTATACATGAGCTGTAGTAATAGAGCAGCAGGAAATAGCACAGATAATGAAACAGCTGCCTTTCTGTGGTCTTGCTGTGAGTGCTTCCTTCCAAGTGGATGCAGCTACTTCTTCCACCTAGAGAAACTTGCTCAGTGTTGTATAGCTCATACCCATCAGTGGAGAAACTAACCTGTGCTTCTGCTCTGAGCTACTACATAAATCACAGCTGGATCATTCCCAAAATCTCTAAGGTCATTTTCCCCAGGAGTTAAGCCAGCTGCTTTCCTGTATCTCCACTGGTCCCACATTCCCAAACAGTGAGGGGTACCTACAGTTGGCTGCCAGGAACAGAGTCCAGTCAGGTTTTGGATGTCTCTAAGGATGGAGACTGCACAGTCTGTGCTCTGTCACCCTCACTATAAAAGTATTGGGGTTTTATTTGAGGGAGTGTGCAGGTGGGGAAAGAGTAAGCACAAGGAGTGCTGTTGCATATGATAAAAGCTACTTGACTATTTCATGCTGGCTAAGACAGAGGAAGCATAAGGGAGGTATGGTCCTGTGGTGGTTTGACCCTGGCTGGAGGCCAGAACCCCACCAAAGCTGCTCCATCACTCCCCTCTTAGCTGGACAGGGGAGAAAATACATGTTGAGAGGCTTTGGAGTGAGATAAGGACAGGAGAGATCATTCTGCAATTAGTGTCACGGGCAGAACAGACTCAACAGAGAAGAAAAGCAAGAAAACTCTCTAATTTATGACACTACACTATAGAAACACACAGAAACCAGAGTCAGATAATGAGAAGTACAAACAGCTCTTAAAACACCCCCCCCCACCCCTCCCTTCTGTGCAGACTTCACTCTATTCATGATGTTTCTCCTCCACAGGATGGCACAGGGGGAAAGAGTTGGGAATAGGGAATGGAGGCTTCAGTCTTCAGTCAGTTCCTCATGAGTTTTCTCCTTCTTGGAAATTTGGAACTTCTTCCCTGCACCAGTGTGGGGTCCCCCCCACGGCAGACAGTCCTCCACGACCTTCTCCACATGAGTCCTCTCCCACAGGGCCTCGGCTCTTCCCCAGCTACCCCAGCGTGGGTCACTGCTAGAAACTCACAGAATGTCTCTCAGTCTCTCAGTCCCAGACTGCTGCCCCCAGCCTGGTCCCCCACACAGTCACAAGCACCCCCAGAAAACCTGCTCCAGCCGGGGCCTCCATATGTCTTTCTCTCTGCCTCTCTCCATGGGCTGCAGGTGCTGTCATGGGCTTGCTCCAGTGTAGGTCACAGATTTTACATACTCCTCCTCCTGCTCCATGGTGGCTCCTGCCTGGCCCAGGTGCCTCTCCACGGGCTACAAGTGGGGTCTCTTCATCCTCCATGGGCTGTGGGGGGACACCCACTTCACCATGGTCTTCTCCACAGGCCGCAGGGAATCTTCTCTCAGAGCCTCCTCCTCACCCCTTCACTGACCTTGGTGTCTGCAGAGTTTCTCCCATCTTCTCACTCCCTTCTCTGGTGGCAAAATGTGGCTGTTTGTGTTCTTCTCTCTCTCAGATGTGATTCCCAGAGGCCTGTGACCGGCGCTGACTGGCCCGGCCGGCCTTGTCAGCAACAGGGTTTGGGAGTTTGGCCTTGGGAGCCCAGCTGGGATTTGCTTTGGTGGACCCTTAAGAAACTTCTAGCTGTTTCTTAAAGAAGCCACATTGCAAACCCACCACAGGTCCTTATTCTTGGGTTTCTCCAAGGGCTGCAAGTTTTGAATTGATGGTTTCCATAAGGCTCTTGTCTTCCAAGTTCAATACTAGCCCCTGTACTAGAGAATTCCCTAGCACATATTAACAGGAGTGTGGATTCTATACATATGTGATTGGGTTCTTTGAACCACTTGAGATTTTGAGACAGGAACAAGTTTTGAGAAGGATTTCAAGCACTTGGAATGCAGGATTGCTAGAACTGTGGACAAACAGATGAGATAAAGCCAGGGCCTTGTTTTGCACAGTCTCTGGTACAGCTGATTATCCCTTCCACACTTGTTCTTCATGACTTTCCCATTTGGCTGGAGGAGCAGGGACAATCCCTGTTCTCATAACAGGGCATCATGGGGTTGCTCATATACCACAACCCCAAAGCACTAAAATCATTTACTTCGCAGGCTGGAGGCAGAATCTCACACAGATTCTGTAGAGTGTGCACTGAGCAAAGAGAGGTTTGATGTGTTCATATTACTCCTCACTGCTAACAAGCACTGGCACTTTTTACAGCCCCTGGAGTTCTCTCACTCTCAGTAGGTCTCATGCTGCCATGCTAATGAAGCCAAGTCACCGATGTGAGACAATGCTCCCTTGGCAGAGGATGTTGTCCCTGTGATGCATTCTTTGTTCTTTCTACTCTGTCCTAATTCTGTTTCCTGACAAGACAAAGAGCCACATCTGGTATATATAAGCAAGTATGGCACTTCTAAATATCTCTGTCCCCAGAAGAAGCTAGACTGATATAGCCATTGGGTAGGTTTGGAAGCACTTTAAAGGTCAAGCAGATGTAACCTGTAGCACCAGAGGTGAGTGCAGTTTGCTGCCATACCTGTGGGATGGACATCTGTGTCCTCAGCTTGCTGTGTGCTGCTCTCTCCCACTGAGTGGTCCTCTGTGAGTCAGTCTGTCACGCCAGGGGACTGGGAAGGGGAAAGGAGCCAGGCTGTCCTCCTGAGTCACTACCGCTCTCCTCCTGAGCCAAACTCCTACCAGAGTTGGCAGGCCATTACTGTATTGCAAAGCCATGTAGATTTGACAAAACACCCCTCTTTCTCTAATTTTGCTGTTGGGCACAAGCAATGCAGATGTTTCTCCTCTGCCCCTTCCACATCTGCCACAGAAAGTGTAGAAAAAGCAAATGGGTGTATCTAGTCTCTGCTAACAGGAACCTTCCTGGCCAAGGACCCTCAGAAGGGCTGTGTCCTCCACTGTATCCCTTCTTTACAGGAGACTAACATCTCCTAAGTCCTGAGGAATGTTTGCCTGCCTTGTCTGTCAGGTTTTGGATGTTGTCACTCTTTCACAACAGGCAAACTGTTCTTGCTAAAGCACAACCTACCATTGCTATTGATCAACTGTCAGCAGCAGAGCCCATAGGCAACAGCCTCCTCCTCATCATGCTGCTTTCAGACCAAGCACCGATGCTTTTTGGCAGGGAGTACAGCAAGAGGTTGGAAAAGCTTTTTATCTTTTCCTGTCTATCTCTATGGATATGTATGACCCTTTCAGGACATAAGTATTAAATGTGTCACTTAGTGCCAATATAAATGGTCCTTGGGAAGTTCTCTGTTTTAATTAAGTGGATGCGTTTGGTCCTTGGAGAGTTCAACATGTACTTGGGTGAATAAATATTTTCATAATTCAACTTTGTCTCTCCTAATCTTATAGCTGCAACCCACAGAAAACCTTTCTTTTCCTTGACACTGAATACCAAGTGAAAAATGGGTCATTTTATTTCCCTGTTTCTTACTTTTTGTTTTTGGATTCAAGTTCTTGGCCACCTCTGAGACCACAGGGGAGCCCCACTGTGGGACCCAACTGCACAGCCACCCTGTGCTGACTCCACTGGCCATGGCCATCAGCCAGCATCCTCCTTAGCTCCCCTTCCAGAGAAGTGATGCCACCTCAGAGCATATCTCAGAGCAGCAGCTGTGTGTCTTCTTCCTCCATCTGCTCCACTGGCCATCCCCATTCTCTCACTGGTGGAGACGGTCGTTCAGCTTGCTTCCACGAAACACATCTTCCCCTGCAGCTGGCTCCTCCTTCCAGTACTTCAAGCCACTTTTCAGCACTTGGTTTCTGCACTGTGCTTTAAATCCCTCTTGCTTTTTAAAACTCAGAAGACAGCTAAGGAGGTGAAAGCAGGCCCCAGGTGGGCTGTGGGACAGACATGAGAGGAAACTCAAGAGTCGTAACGTTGTGCTTTGCCAGTGCTCTCGTAACAGAGGCTGTGCTTGGTGCACATCAAACCTGGGCTTACCCATCAGACAAGGAAAGGTGTCAGCAGGCATTTTTCCTGCTTATGGTACAGCTTTTCCCAACGGCCCCGAGATGCACATTGGCTTCAGCGCTGCCATTTTGTGTCGATGGTGGTTTCGGTTACTCTGAAAGATCGGAAGGCCGCAGGCTGGAGTGGCCTGACTGAACAAGCTGGTTTTCCTGGGGGAAGACAGAACACCCCGTCCCCAGCTCCATCCATGTTAATAAGACACTGTAACATGTCTGCATGTTCCAAGCATAGGATGCTGTAAGGACAAGGAGGAAGAAATCTGGTGTGGTGAGCAGAGGCTGCTTCCTTGCATGAGGGGGTCATGGTCTGTAAGGGAGGAGCAGTGAAACAGCAGTTCCTCAGCTCTTCTCTGCAGCACATGCCCAGGGCTGCTTGTGGCTCAGTGAGCTCAGCCCAGCCCAGGACTGTCCATAACTTGAACAGGAACCCGTGTGAAGGCTGTGGAGCAGAGGCCTCTCATTTGCTTCATTACAGGAGGGTGATGAGTGTCAGGAGGATGGATCCAGGCTCTTCTCAGTGATGGCCAGTGATAGGACAAGGGGCAATGGTTCCAAACTGGAACATAGAAAGTTCCATCTTAATATAATGAGGAACTTTTTCACTATGAGGTGACAGAGCACTGGGACAGGCTGCCCAGAGAGGTTGTGGAGTCTCCTTCTCTGGAGACATTCCAGACCAATCTGGACACGTTCCTGTGTGATCTACTCTGGATGATCTTGCTCAGGCAGGGGGGTTGGACTGGATGGTCTTTCGAGGTCTCTTCCAGCTCCTGATATTCTGTGATTCTGTGATCTGTGTGCCATCCACCTCCCACCGGGCACAAATGGCAGCACAGCAGGGTGACCTTCATTTCAGCGGCGACTTCACGTAACTTTTGTTTTAACTGCCTATATTTGACATCTGTGTGGCTCAGGCACTAACACCCGTGGTGGAAGTGCTGAGGAACAAGTCCCCAAGTAGTTCCTGGTTTATCCCCAGTTGATGTCATTCACCTGGTTACAGACCTGCCTGCAGCCTTCAGCTGCTCTTCCCTCTCAGTTAGATCTCACGTGCCACCGTGCCGTGTCCCTCTCTCAGCTAAGCCAGACTTCCACAGGGACACCCCAAGTAACTCACTCTTGCCTGCAGCCAGGGGCTTAGCATGAAGTCAGCCCCAGTGCTCTGGAACTGGGATGCTGAGAATTGAAGTGAGATGTTCAAAGAGCGACCCCCGAGCACAGCGCATTGCTGTGAAGCAGCAATGCAGCAGCCACTGCAGCTGTCAGAGAGCAAACACTGGGAATGCTGCCTGTGCAGGAGAGGACCAGTAACTGAGCTGGGCCTCAGGTAACCTCGGGCTACAGCTCCTCTGCAGTGACCACAGGCAGGGATGTGGAGACAGCCCCTGGTCTCTGTCACGGTTTGGGTGAAGCACCCCTTGCTGTTAGAGCAAGCTGTGTGCTTCATCACCGGTGCCCTCATCCAGATCTTGGTATTAGGGGCAAAAATCATACTGCTGGTTTTGTGATCACCCCATGGCTTGCTGTCTGTGCACACCTCTGGAGATGTAAAGGGATTCCAAAGGGGCAGCTCCTGATCAGTGGAAACGGCCATGGCTCCCTTAACGTGATCCCTGAAGCCTTCCAAGGAGTTCACATTGTCTGAGGAGGTGGTCTCTGGCATCTCTGGAAGCTGTTAGGGACCGTTTTTCCAACAAGAAGGAAGAATGCAGAACTAATCTGGGATCATTCTGGGCCATTGTCAAGCCATATGGAAGCCTGAAGAGCACAAAGAGGACAATAGCTTCTGTGGTAAGAGTTTCCAGATGTGACGTTGAAGGCTCAGTGCCCATGTTACGATGTTCATTTGGATTTCTTGTAGGATATTTAGCTAATCAGTATAATTAAATACATTTTTATCTGGAAATAGAGCTGCACAACAGTTGTCATGCACTGTTGCTGCAAAGCCAGCTATGACCAACCCTCTTTCCATTTAAAACTGTGTTTTCTGGAGTCCACCAAGCACAAGAATTTCAATTTGCAGTTTTAAGAAAATGGAAACATTTTTCCGAGCTCCTTCAGGTTGGGAAGCAAAGTTGGAAAGTGTGTCTTGGCTGTGCTGTGAAAAACCACAGCACCAACATGGTGACTTCTAGGCTAAACTCATGGCTTTGTGAGGGTTTATGTGCAAATTTGAATGTGAGGGTCTAGGAATAATAATAGTGGTCTGGAGGCAACGAGGTGTAAAGGTGTAAACACGTGAGATTTCCCCACTGTGTATAAGATACTCCTTCAAGTCTTTTGTGATATTTTGACACAGCTCAGAGAAACTTCTTCTGTGCAGCATGTGGGCTTCAATATTGGGAACAGGTTCTTCTACATCCAAGCATTTGCAGAACAGAGTATCGTATAAATATATTCTTTATGTTCTGATATGTGAGATTGGGCACTAGAGGATGCATCTGCTTTCCAGCAGAGAGGATCTGAACGATGTAGTTTCAAGAGTTAGAGCTCAAAAATGAAGTCTCACCATGAAGTATCCTGTAAAACAAGAAAGCTAGACCAAGATTCAGAGGTGAAAGGCACAGAAACCACCCCAGATACCAATGACTTCAATGCAGTGTGATGTGTGTCCCTCAGAAAACTAATGTGCATCCTTATTGTTTCAGCTTTGGTCCACACAAAGACTACTTGAGGCTCTGAGTGAACTTCATCCAAGGCAAGCAGTGAAATTTCCACTTGTTATTTGCTATCTGTTACTCAGGCACTTTGGGACACATGTTTTAAAATCTATTTATTGTCCCATCTTGAAACTTTCAGCAGGCAATTCATCATGCTTTCAAGAGATCTGAGTTCAGATGGCTACCTGTGTGCACACAAGCTGGTCGGGGCAACCCTGGTATCAATATAGGCTGGAGGATGAAGGAATTGAGAGGAGAAGGACTTGGGGTTCTGCTGGATGAAAAGCTGGCCATGAGCTGGCAATGCAGGCTCACAGCCCAAAAAGCCAACCATGTCCTGAACTGTGTCAAGAACAGCATGACCTGTTACACATGACTCCTGGTTGAGGGGGTGCTTCTGCCCCACTACTCTGCTCTCATGAGACCCTACCTGGAGTACTGGGGGCCCCAGTGCAACAAAGACATACAGCTATTGGAGTGAGTCCAGAGGAGGGCCACAAGGATGATCAGGGGGCTGGGGCACCTCTCCTGTGAAGACAGGCTGACAGTTGGGCTTGTCAGCCTGGAGGAGAGTCAGAGAACCTGCCTTTCAATACTTGGAGGAGGTTTGCATGGATTTTAGGAGGGCCTGTTGTAATAGGGTAATGGTTTTAAACTAGAAGAGGTAGATTTAGACAAATATAAGGAAGACATTTTTTGTGATGAAGGTGGTGAGACACTGGCAGAGGTTGTCCAAAGAGGTGGTAGGTTCCCCATCCCTGAGAACATTCAAGGTCAGGTGAGACATGGCTCTGAGCAACCTGATCTGGCTGAAGGTGTCCCTTATCAATCCAGGGGGATTGGACTAGATGACATTTAAAGGTCCCTTCCTACCAAACTTCCCTAGAATCTGTGAGAAACATCGAGGCCCTGAAGCTCCAAGTTGATTTAAAGCCCAAATTTTTGAAAATATAAAAATAGGCTTTTAGCAGCCTGTCTGACAGAGGCAGAGACATTGTGTGGGCAAGCTGTTCCAGAAGACGTCTGTGCAATGGTTATTAAGAGCTGTACTTCCATAATAACAGTGCTGGGAGGGTTCCTTAGTAAAGAATGATAAGCGAGTTTCGACTTCTTCCTCACGGAGACCTGGAGGCAGCACTGTGTTTGGTTAGCTCTGGTGCATTACCCTCTAATAGCTCAGCAATATACTTCAATTGAAGTGTGAATAATAGAGTGCTTTCTCTCCCCACCCCTTCCCCACTTCACTTTACTTCCAGAATAGCATCTTCCACTGTTGGTTATTGTCATTATCAACTAAATTCCCCAACCGCTGCTCTAACAAGCGTTTCCTGACTTTTAGGCATTAAGCAAAGATTGCTGAAGCATAATTAGATTAATTTAGAGACTGACTTTGAACAGCAGAATTGATTTGAATTGTATTCTGCTTTCTCTAGCCACTTCTTTCACTAAAAAATGTGATATGGCAAGGCCTGTGAGCCCAGGCAGAGGCTCAAGTCTTCCACAGGCAAAGCCCTTGTGAGTGGGACCTCCTGCTTGCTAAGTGGGTACCTCCACCCCTGCTCCATGCACCCTACCTCGGGGCAGGGGTCCCCACTGTCCTTCACACCCCTTCCTTCTGTCACCCTTTGTGGGCCTTCAGGTGCCACAGAAATCACAAACTGCTTCGCGTCTCAAACATCACTGCAGGGGTTGGGTTTGTTCATCAAAGGGGGGAAAACAAAGTGCAGGAGCAAGAACTGGGGCCAGGGTGGGCATGGGGTGACTGCAGTTCCCTTTTACGATGAGGACTACAAGTCCCACCTCTCAGACCATCAGGCCGGGACCTCTCTGGCCTAGAAAGGGCAGCCCTGTTTGTGTGAATGTCTCCAGGGCTCCTGCTCTGGCACCACCCTCACCACGTTCATCCAAGTGTTCCCTTCAAAGCACTGCCATTGCTGCCTCCCTCTGTGCCAGGCTCATCAGCCTACCTGAGGACTGTGAGGGTTATACACACCCCCAAGGGGCTGGTGGTGCCAGTATTGAAATGTACTGTTCATGATGGGAGGGAGGCCAGAGTTGAAAAGAAACATGTAGATTTTTTTGTCCACAGATAAATACCATCACAGAATCACAGGATCTCCTGAGTTGGGACCCATAAGGATCATTGAGTCCAACTC
>VXBZ01004365.1:124690-135260 GCA_013399135.1 Heliornis fulica | reverse complement strand
TCTGGGGTTTTTTATTTCTCACATGGTCTTTTTTTTTTTTTTTTTTGAAAATAATAAAATATTTAAGCAAGAAGAAGAAAAGGAATGGAAATGCACTCGTTAAAACTCCAGGGGCTGGCACTCCTCATCGTCTCCGTTGGCGGGTGATATTTCTCTGCTTACCTCTCCTGCAGTAGAGCTCTGGTAGCACACAGCAGCTCCTCTTTTCCCTTTCAAGTGTGAAATCCTCTCCTGAATTCAGGGTGCAGCTACTGGCTAATATTCACTTGGAAGACATTTTCTGACAGAGCTGTCTGTCAGGATCCACGAACAACGAGTCAGAAACTCTCCCAGGACCTCATCTTGTGCTTTAAAACACTGTGTGTGGCAGTGATCTGCTGACCTGGAGGCAGGGAAAGGAGTCACAGACAGCAGGACTCTTCAAAGGCACTCAGATTGCACTGCACCTATATGTTTAAGTGCCTAAATCCCAGCAAGAAATCCATCAGTTTCAATCCTTAACTCAACCCTTGCTGAAACTCATCCTGCAAAGAGCAGGTCTGAAGATAACTTCCAGGTCTGAAGATAACTTCCAGGTCTGAAGATAACTTCTGGGGTCTGTGGTGAAAAGTTAAACTGCAAATCTAACACCTTCTCTGAGACTAGTTTGATCCAGGTTCTCGAATATGTTCAGCCTGGAATAGGATAGATTGAAGCCGCATATTAAACACTTTCTAACACGAAGTGGAACAGTTTGGAGTAAGTGCCATCTGTACAGCCTAGACTGCAGAGTGATGGAGAAGTGTCTTCTTGCAGTCCCTGTGTCTGTAAACTTCAGAATCAGACTTGTCTGACTCTACTTGTATTTTCCAGGATGGCTTCATTAGCTACACCCTTCCCCTGCCCTTTTAAAGGTGGCTACATGTCACATGCACAAGCAGATACTTCTTTTTTCGGTAGCTTATGACCAGTAATTCCCATGCAAGAAAGAGCTGTGACAAAATATTTGCAGAAAATATTTTCCCTGTACATTGTAATAAGCTGCAAGGGTTTCTGTCACAAGCAGCAGTCCAGTGCTGAGAAGGGCACATTAAATATAAGCTTTTAGCACGGCTTTTCACACAGGTATATTTTGTTTGTTAATCACAGAGTATTAGGAGCTGGAAGAGACCTTGAAAGACCATCCAGTCCAACCCCCCTGCCTGAGCAGGAGCATCTAGAGTAGATCACACAGGAATGTGTCCAGATTGGTCTGGAATGTCTCCAGAGAAGGAGACTCCACAACCTCTCTGGGCAGCCTGGCCCAGGGCTCTGTCACCCTCACAGGGAAAAGGTTCCTCCTTATATTCACATGGAACTTTCTGTGTTCCAGTTTGGAACCATTTCCCCTTGTTCTATCACTGGCCATCACTGAGAAGAGCCTGGATCCATCCTCCTGACACTCACCCTTTACATATTTATAGACATTAATGAGGTCCCCCCTCAGCCTCCTCTTCTCCAAGCTCAAGAGACCCAGCTCCCTCAGCCTGTCCTCAAGAAGGAAGATGTTCCACTGCCTTAATCATCCCTTAATGATTGAGAGGATGTTATTCTAGGGAAAGGAAAGGAAAGGAAAGGAAAGGAAAGGAAAGGAAAGGAGACATTTAGTTTGCTTGGTTTTGTCAGTAATTTATTGAGTTAATTTGCTTCCTGCATATGAACATATATTCAATTGATATATTATTATAAACTGAATTAAGCAGGATGAAGAAGCACTGCAATGGATGCTGCCTACATGTGCAGAACATAAAACAATCCTGAGCTTTATTAAGTTGCATTTTTTTTAATTGCTATCCCAGCTGAGTGGTGGGTTTTTTTTCCCTCATTGACAAGCTAGTTGCTAGATGCTGTGGTGGTGCAAGGTTAATTCTGTCCAGCAGTGGGGCTCTGGTACATGACGTTCCTTTGATTTACCAAGCTCTCTGGAGCTTTGTCATCAGGAAGCAAATTAACAGCTAGCAGAGTGGCATGAACACCCAGTCAGACAACTGGGACCCTTTTTGCCCACAGCAGTGTCCCAGACATGATGACCTGTAAATTAATAGTGGATGAGAGGCAGCTGGTCATGTGGAATTGATTAATTGGGTGTTTGATAGTTATGTGGAGTGCAGGGAAATGGCAATGTTTGAGCAGCAAGGGGAGCAGCACAGTGAGAAATACATAGAGAATTGGTGTAATTCCTTGGTGGGAGGTTGAAAGAATGGCTGATTTAAATAAAATTATAGCAGAGCATGGTGTTTTATGAAAAAAATAGAAAATTAAATGAGGAATAGCATTTTTTGCAATATCACAAATGGGGAAAAAGAAAGTAAATGTATCTCTCTTAACTAGAAATTATAATTAACTGTGGCTCTTGGAAAAAGCCTGAGAAAGACTGGCAGGAGGAAAAACTGTAGCCGGAAAGGATGTTGGGTGTTGTCACCTGATGGCCAACTGATGGCCACCTACTATAGCTACTTCCAGCCCTTTCAAGCACCAAGATTTGAAGCTCAGACCCTTGTAGTAGCTCTGGGAGCACCTCCACCTCACTGCAGGTCAAGGGCTCTGCAGGATATATGATGAACAAAGAGGCTTTTCTCTGGGCTGCACTGGGGTAGATTTTTCTCATAGTAAAACTTAAGTGCCTTGTTTTCTCAGTATTTCAGCTTCAACATTAGTGGGTAACAAGAAGTTAAAAGGCAATGGATTAAAAAAAAATTTTAAAAAGTCTGCAGGAAAGGAAACTGTGGAGGGAAAAGGAAGATGAATCTAATCAAGCTACAACCTGCTTTTCTTACAGCTTGGAAGACCCATGGAGAATAAGATAAGGTTGTCTGACTAGTACTGCCTTGAGAAAATAACAGAATTAGTATTCATTTTTTTGAACTCTTCTCCTGAAAATGTTAGATTAATACATTTTGCAAAAATGCTAATGAAGAATGCACCCAGGGAGTCATCTCAGAAATTACAAATATTGGGAGGATGGATGAAGAAATGAAGCCATTGTCCTTGGCTTGTACTGACTCCCCTAGCAACATAGAAAAAAAAAATCCAGTACTTTATATTCTGCACTGGGACAATACTAATACTTTCTCAAAACCACCAGGGACAGGACTGTCACCCCAATGGAGCCTACAGCCCACTATTGTTTCTCTCTGGGGCTTTGACCTGCATGCTCTAACCATCCTTGTTTCAAGAGTAATGTGGGAGTAAAGCCTGCTTAGGCTTCCTAGTCATGTAAACTTTGTAAACACAGACATCCTCCTCTGGACTCTCCTGTCAGTGGAGGAAAAATTGTTAGAATGACATTGCTAGCTTCTGAAGCTACTCATGCTCAAGCTGTATGTAGCTTTTGGCAACATACTGGGTATATAATCGATTTTAATTTCTGTTTGGGCTTTGAAAGGGTGTTTTGCAATGTGTGTTGTAAGGAAGCACCGTTGAACTAAAAGAGTGAAATGAAATACTTCATAGTAAATTACACACAATAAAGATGAGTCTTACATGGCTGCTATTTCACTCAGAGAGCCTTTAATTGAAAGGAAAAGCACGGTTGGTGGTGGTGGCATTTGATCTGCCACCTTGGCTTTGCTGAAGACAGATAGCTAGGTGGAGAGATGTCCTGCTATAGGATTGCCTTCTTAGGCCATCCTATAGCAGGACATCCATATTTTTTTATCCATAAAGGATAAAAAAAAAAATTGTTGGATTCTGTCTAAATTAGTAAAGCCTCTCCAAAAGGATCTGAAAGGATCCAAAAGGATCTCCAACCTCTCCAAAGGATCTGAAAGACAGCAATGGAAAAATGAGTGAAAACTTTTGCCTGCAGTGGTTCAGCTCAAGAATGCCCCAGCACAAAGCCTGGTTTGGTGGGACTGCTGTGAATGCTGCCATCGGGTCATGGCTTGTGGAAGGACGCCATTTTACACTCTCCAGCGGTTTCCTCTCCGTCATGGCATTATGTGGCAATAAGCATTTTATGAAGAAGCATCCTGATAGCTCAGGTAAATTACAAATTTACCTCCTGGTCGAGGAGGGGAAGCCTGCCAGGTCCCAAGCAGCCTAGCACCTAATTTTTCCAGGGCTACCTTCCTGCTTCAGAAAAGGAGCCAGAAGGCACCCAAGATGGTGTCTGCTCCTTGACAAACTGCCTCCCTTCCTCTCCTTACTTGTCTATCTTTCTGCTCTGTGACAGTTTCCCCTTTGTGGAACAACTTTGTGTTNTTCTTTGCTGTGAGAGTGGTGGAGCACTGGAACAGGTTGCCCAGGGAGGTGGTGGATGCCCCTGGATCCCTGGAGACGTTCAAGGCCAGGTTGGATGAGGCCCTGAGCAACCTGATCTAGTTGGGGGTGTCCCTGCTTCTTGCATGGGGGTTGGACTGGATGACCTCTGGGAGTCGCTTCTAACCCTAATCATTCTATGATTCTATGATTCTAACTAGGGAGAAGGCTCTTCTGGGACACCTCTCGCTGATGCAGCCCCCTACCCACTGCTTCTGAATGATCACCTCAATCCTGTGAACTCTGAAAATCTTTTTTTTTCTCTTTTTTTCTTTTTTTTTTTCCAAAAATCCTGCTGCCAACTCTGAGCATTCATTTTGTGGTAACGCAATCACTTTCCTGACCATTTTTTGCTTGTTTTCAGCAGCTCCATTGCTATTAAGCAGTAAATGTGTTAAGCAGTGTAGATAGATAGGCCATAAGTCTTGTTCTCATCAAGACTAAACACTGTGAGAAAAGCCCCAGTTATCCCAGAGATCTGCTTAAGGAATTCTGTGGGTAGCACCAGTGAAATAACTCATGTTCTTCACCATTGTTCTGCTTCATGCTATAGCTCAGCCACTGGCAATTTTAAGAAAATTACTTTAATCATCATTCAACTTAACAACTGGTGTAACAAACATCAGACCTTCCTTTACAAACCTGAGCAGCATCTTATTTTGTTTTTAAAACACACTGCTAATATAAGCCATGCCACATTTAATAGGGTAACTGCATTCCATCCCTCTCTTCCAAACCACCCTGTTCTTGAGCTTGGCATCCACACCACCATCTGCAAATTCTAACTTTCCTTTTGTTTTTTTTAAATCCATAACTGACAGGGCCCACAGAGGACCCAGTATGCATCAAGGTTTATTCTTTGGTGGTGGTGTTGCATAGAAAAGCTGCTAATGAAGGAATGATGATGAGTGATGAATGAACCTCCCCTTTCCAGTAACCCCACCGCCCTCAGGTACTACTGTCATGTGTAGGAAGAGGCCAGTATCCACTGTCCAGTCATTCACAAACAGCCCAGTGGATGTCCAAAAGCCACCTGAATCCCAAAAGATGACTGTGCTTTAGATGGATATTTGAGCTGCTTGAGACTCACCTGTGTCCATCCACTTTCCTCTCAACCTAAAATGCTATGTAAAGAGCAAGAGCATACCTGCTGAACCTCAGTTTAACAAGCTGCTGGATTGGTAGGTCTGCTGTTTTCTTATGAAAAAGATGCCACACATACCAGCAACATGACAAAAGCAAATCATTTACCTGATTCTTTTCTGGTTGGTGGTAAGTTGATTCAATGCCAGGAGATGATACTCTCAGCAACATACATACCTAACAAATGACACACAGAAGTTGAGCATTGCATATCCTTTCCCAAACCCTGAAATTTGTTTCAAAAGCTTCACATAGAGAAGCCAAAATTGTTATCAGCAACATAAAGTATTTTAAAAGACCCAGGTAAAATCATGAAGTCCACTGACCTCTTGCTTAGTGAATTCTGTGGACAGCAAGCTCACTACATATAGGAGCCTGCACTTCCACCACTATTTAATTTGTTGTTTCTCATGGCAAACAGGCTGGGGGAAGAAAAGCTTCAGGGCCAGTTCTCTCTGCAGGCTTTATAATGTGGTTTTCATAATGGAGTGCTGTGCTTGTTCTGAACAAAATCTCTCTTACTTCTGCATCAAGTGCTGTGACAGTCTCAATGGTGCCATAGGCATCAAGACAAAGAGTGCTTTTCTCCATCCTTTTTTCCATAAATGGAAAATACCAACCTGTCCATTGAATCAGGGAGTTCTCCAGCCATCCCCTAGCAGGTCTCTAGGAAACCCATCATCCCAAACAAATTGTGTCCCTGGGAGCACACTACAGCTACTCTGAAGGAAAAACTCCAGAAACACACAGAGTGCAGATGTTGAACCCTCAGTACCATTTTGCTCCTAATGTAGACACAGCCATCACCCACTGTTTGTGCTTGGATCCATTTTGTACCCAAAGGGCTGCAATGTGTGCAGAGAAAACTGAATAATGACTAAATTCTTCCTAATTGGATGCATGTTTACAGAAGAGGTTACTGTGAGGTTTATGAGTGGGACTGTAAACTATTTGTACACTAACTCCTTCTGTAAACCACTCCTAAGCATCCACTCCTCTTCCCTGAAAATGGAGTATTCTCTTTCAGTGAAAATCTGAAAGCTACTTTACAGCACATGAAGTTACCCATGCTCATAAGCCTCTAGATGACAGGAATGCTGGATGATTAAATATTAATCTCAATCAACATTCAGAGTGGTTTTGTTAAAACATTTTAAAGATCTGTGTATTGACATCCAGAATTAAAGGTGATGTACTTTTTTTTTTCCCCACAAAAAGACAGTTTACTATGAAAGCCTCTGTTCTGAATGAGTCAACACAGGATTTAATGATCCACTTTTAAAAATCTGAAATTAATTATTTGGATATTATTTTTCTGAGCCCCACACTTTAGATAAACCCCACAGAGACCGTCCTGATAGAATTCTTCTCTCATTGTCCTTGATTTTCAGTCAGATGGCTTAGAAGAGCCCTTCAAACTGCAAGACCTGTAATGCAGCAAATATAATACTTTTAGGCACAATGTTGAATTTACACAATAAATTGCACTTAAGAAGCATTAACCCTTTTGCCCAAAGCAGGATCAAGCTTAACACCATTGGATTTTTTTCCATTTGTTTGCCTGGTCGTGTCTTTCTTCAGTATGTTTCATCTCAGAGCCTTGGGTGCTTATGTTTGGTCTGAGAGATCAAAACTCATTTCCAAATTGCTTGCAGTTTATGCTTGTATTTCTTCCTATTTATAGAATGTTTTCTGCCTTGGTATTTTGAGCAGGCAAATCCCAACACTAGCAAAGTATCTTCTTAGCCTGAGCATGGCTGCTGGGCTTTACTGTACCAACGTGGAGACAGATAGATGTTGATTTTTACATGAAACCCCTTGGTAGACAAGAAATTTCTGAACATGTGGTGTGGTCTGCATGCAGGACAATATTGCTGCCTGTGTGGGAGGTACACTGCCAGCAGTTTGGGCACATGTCTACATAGGGACAGTTTACAGTGTAAGTTTGCATCTGCTCTGGAAAAAAAAAGACTTGAAATCTTACTCCACATGATGTTCTTGTACAGTTTCTGTTTGTTAAATGTGGTTAATATGTATACCTGGGTCTCATTTCCAAACTGAAGAGCCAAGTAGCTAACAGTTTCTTGCTTGGCAGAATTTTCATTCCCTCCACCACCCTTATGACTCTGGAGATAAACACAACGAGAAGAAAATAAACACCTTTGTACATAACAACCTTAATGATGGTTCTGTTTCAGTGTAGAGCTGCATATACCAACATAAAATTGAGTTTAGCTTTAATTGGGAGATGTTTTGTATGCTATTTGTTATGATTGTGCTCTTGCAAGTGGGTACAAGAGATTACAGAGACCCAAATTCATTGCTGTGCCTCTCAGTATAGCTGCAGTAACACAACCTGGTACCTAATAAACGAGGAAATACCAGAGCTGTAATTCACAGCAATATTATTTCCACACAAAAGGATATAGAGTGCTTATAAGCCATCATCACAGCACAGCTATGATGTCTTCCATGACTTTCTTCATTTCCTTTGTTTATTTAACACTTGTGGTTTTCCAACCCGGGTAATCTTCCCAAAACTAATTTGAAAATTTTGCTCTAATATAAAAAGTGCATCCTGCTTGCAGCAGGTTATATAATTTCTATATATAGTTTGCAGAAAACTCAAAATTCTTCTTCTTGTACAAAAGAACATAAACACATAGAAAATGTTATACTTGAGCAATATAGAGATGTGGCCACTGTTATAAAAATCATTACTATTTTGCACATGCCTGTGGTGGGTTTGTAACGAAGCTCCCTTAAGAAGCTGTTAGAAAGTTTCTTACAGGTCCAACAAAGCAAATCCCAGCTGGGCTCCCAAGGCCAAACTCCCAAACCCTGTTGCTGACAAGGCCGGCCGGGCCAGTCAGCGCCGGTCACAGGCCTCTGGGAATCACATCTGAGAGAGAGAAGAACCCAAACAGCCACATTTTGCCACCAGAGAAGGGAGTGAGAAGATGGGAGAAACTTTGCAGACACCAAGGTCAGTGAAGGGGGAGGAGGAGGCTTTGAGAGAAGATTCCCTGTGGCCTGTGGAGAATACCATGGTGGAGTGGGTGTCCCCCCACAGCCCATGGAGGATGAAGAGACCCCACTTGTAGCCCACGGAGAGGCACCTGGGCCAGGCAGGAGCCCACCATCGAGCAGGGGGAGGAATAGGGAAGAATCTGTGACCTACATTGGAGCAAGCCCCTGGCAGCACCTGCAGCCCATGGAGAGAGATAAGAGGCAGAGAGAAATGGAGGCCCAGGCTGGAGCAGGTTTGCTGGGGGGGCTGGTGACTCTGTGGGGGACCAGGCTGGGGGCAGCAGTCTGGGACTGAGAGACTGAGAGACATTCTGTGAGTTTCTAGCAGTGACCCACGCTGGGGTTGATGGGGAAGAGCTGAGGCTCTGTGAGAGAGGACTATTTGGAGAAGGTCGTGGAGGACTGTCTGCCGTGGGTGGGACCCCACGCTGGCACAGGGACAGAGTGTGAGAAATGCCCCTGTACCCACAAGAAGGAGAACAACTCATGAGGAACTGACCGAAGACTGAAGCCTCCATTCCCTATTTCCCCCTTTTTCCCCCTGTGCCATCCTGGGGAAGAGAAACATCATGAACAGAGTGAAGTCTGCAAAGAAGGGAGGGGTTTAAGAGCTGACTGTACTTATCATTATCTGACTCTGGTTTCTCTGTGTTTTTGTAGTGTAGTGTAATAAATTAGAGAGTTTTCTTGCCTTTCTTCTGTGTTGAGTCTGTTTTGTCCATGACACTAATTGCAGAATGATCTCTCCCTGTACTTATCTCACTCCAAAGCCTCTCAACATGTATTTTCTCCCCTGTCCAGCTAAGAGGGGAGTGGTAGAGAGTTTGGCCTCCAGCCATGGTCAAACCACCACAATACCCATGACCCATTTAATCACAAAGAATTTAATGGGAAAACTACTTTCTCCACTGCTGTCACTGATAAAATTACATTATCCTTCCCCACTGCATTGCCATCTGCAGTATAATTTCTTAGCTCTGAGAACTTTGTTCACATCACTCCTCCTGAGTGGAACCATTTGCAGCCATATAAACAGAATTTCATCTTAATTATTTTCATGTTTGAAAAATCACTCTTACCTGATGCAAGCAATGCATGCATTTAGCATGTAGGGGACATCCCCCTGGCCAGCCTGTGTCAGCTGTCCTGGATATGCTCTCCCAGCTCCTTGTGCACCCAGCAGGGTGAGAGAAGCTGGAAAACTCTTTGACTTAATGTAGCCACTAGAACTGCCTAGCAACAACTAAAAACATCAGTGTGTTATCAACATTATTCTCATGCTACATCCCAAACACAGCATTATACTGGCTACTAGAAAGAAAACTTACTCTATTTCAGCTGAAACAGGACAATTTCTTTTTAATTGCAGTGGAAATGCTTGACTGTAAACTAAATTGAATTGCATTTACATCAGGCAACTCTGTGAGGCAGGGAATGGCAAACCTAAGATGGACTACAAGGAATATGAGCAAACAAACCACAAAGACAAGGTCACTGTGTGAAGAAGGCTGGGGCCAGAGACCCAGGTTTCAACATCAGTTCTTCCAGGACTGTACAAATATGATCCTGTCCAAGCCAGTTAACTGCCCTGTGTAATCTTCTGTCCATCTGTTCAAAAAGGTGATATAGTTGTATTGGTTTTGAAGGTAAGTGGCATGGACCCCATAAATGGCATTCTGCTGTTCATCTCCACGGTCAGTCTTCACCATCATCATTTAGATTTGGAAAAATTTGCAACTCAGTGGAATTTGGAGGGGTGGAGAACATTGTTTAATATTTTAGACACATTCAAAAGTGGAATTACACCTGTGCAGTCAATGCTCATTTGGGAGTATGAAAGTAATCACACACAGCAGAGCTTGATCCAGTGCAAGCTGAAAGGTACCCACTGAAGATAAGAATGTCACAGCAGTTTGTGAACACAGGTAAGCTCCTAATGTCCACTGCCAACACTGAGAAGAGCCTGGATCCATCCTCATGACTCTCACCCTTTACATATTTATAAACATTAATGAGGTCACCCCTCAGTCTCCTCCAAGCTGAAGAGACCCAGCTCCCTCAGCCTGTCCTCAGAAGGAAGATGTTCCACTCCCTTCATCATCTTGGTGGTCCTGTGCTG
>VXBZ01004365.1:101288-122893 GCA_013399135.1 Heliornis fulica | reverse complement strand
GGGAGTCAGCCCTGGGCTCCGCGGTGCCCACTGCCGATCCGCCGGGCCCGGCCCGGACACCCCGGCCGAGGGACCGTCCTCCCGCACGCCGAGAGCGGCAGCCGAAGGTAACGGGTCTGGCGCTGGGAGTGGGGGTCGGGGGCACTCGGAGCTGTGGAGGGGGCGCCTGCTTCTGCCTGAGAAGACTTTTTGTTTGCTTACTTGCTTTTTGTGGGGTGAAGTTTCGATTTAGTTACAGAAACGTATGGATGTGTCAGTGAAGTGATGATAGCGCGCCCTGGTATCGAACTGCCCAGGAGACCCAAATCCCGGGGTTTTTCCTTAGGCAGAGCTCTCACTGGGCTTCGGGGTCTTTCTCAAGGTTTGCAAAAATTTAAGTCTTTAGTCAGGTCACAACATCTGCAAAATAATATGTATAGCTAATGCGATTATGATTCCGGTTTGGATCCTAAGCAAAATGTGCTCTGGATGTGCATGTCATTCGTGGGTCGTGCTTGCTAAATGCGTGACTGAAAATTTGAGCGCTTATTCTCAGGGAGATCAGACCATGAATTATGAAGGAATATCAAATGTCTGCCCTGATTCAGAATCACACCACACGGTTTTAATATACAGGCTTCAGCACTCGCCCCCAAAACAGGGGTTGAGATTTGTCCTGAGGAAGAAAGTTCTTGTCGGTTAAGACCCTTGACAGCCCTGATCGCTTAGAATGGAGTCTTTCAGAGGGTACACGCTCTCCTTTTGGCACAGTTACTTTTGCAAGAACATTTCACTCCTTTCACCCAGGTTGGCTGGGTCCATAAAAAGTGGCAAACCCCCACCTGAGGGAATGGTTTTACTTCAGCCTGCAGCCCCAAAGTTATTTAAGCAGACCAAAAGACACTTTTCCTTCTGATCCCCCCCAACCTGGCTGTGTGAGTGGCTCTGAAAAGACTTGAGGATGACCTACAGACAGATAAGTCAGTTTTGCTCAGAGGATTTCATACCTCTTTTATTTGCTTTTCTTAAGGCTTCCCTAAAACAGACAAGCAGAGCGTTTGGAAGGAAACCTATGATTGAATATTCATCACTTCTTTTCCCTTGGGTAAAAGCTGATAGATGTTCCCACTTGTTTTGGAAAGGTTTTTAGCCAAGCACAAAAGATTAGATTTGACACTGCCAAAGTAAAACATGAGGTAAGGCAGAGGAAGGTAGTTCTTTTTTATAGACATCACTCTTTACCTGGGGAGATATGGGTTAAAAACTAGGTGAATTGCCCTGGGAGGGGTTTCCATGAAACTTTTCTTTTGGTGGGTTAATGTGTATCAGTCTCTGTGAAAACTCAGGACTTCTGCCTTTTAAAAAACCTTGGCAATATCACCAGATATTTTGAGGCAGTGAGTATCTGAGGCACTGCTGTACTCACTGGGAGATTAACAGCACTTGGCCTTGCGCCTCTGGTCTTGTGCCTAATAATACATTGTGGGAGCTCTGCATTAACTGTCAGTAAATGTCTGTCATCTCTTTGGGCTTAATTACAGAATGGTTTTAGAACAGCACACGGAAGAAAGTTTCAGCTCAGCTTTTAAATGTGATAGAGCCCTGTGTATGAATAAGTCTCGTGTTGCCTGGATCTATTGGGAGCGTCCCCATTAATAAAGCCCTACTTTATGTGGCTGTGATTTTGCAGCCCTAAAATGTATGAGTTCACCTTTTTATTCCCCCTTTGGCATCTCCACGTAGATAAAACAGATGAAAGAAGAGTTTTTTTTGTTGAGCAGTATGCTTAGGCAGGATTGTGATGGTCTTTAGGTGCCTTTCATCTTTCCCTTTCCTTTGTTGTTGCTGTGATTGTTTCTGAGAGAAACCTTTTTAAATGCCTGACTATGATTTCAGGATGGTCTAAGATAAATTTCTCCCAGGTATATCAGACTGTGCCACGCACTGAACCCAGGACTGCCTGGAGTTGGACAGAATCAGTGATAAGCTGGTGGTGGATGGATTTTTGTACAAGGCTTTCCACAATGTACTTCTGCAGCACAAGACCCATCTAATTGGAGAAGCTAGAGCCAGAAAAGCTGGTGGGAACTGACAGTGCTGCAGTTAACCTCTGCTAACATTGTGCATGGGTACTGTTGGTACAGAGTAAGTGTACCCAGGTGATGAATTATTCCAGAATATTGTCTCCTGAATGCTCAGCATAGCTTTTAGCTTGTGAACTTGCATGTAGACAGCTAACTGATTGCTTGTTTTGAGCAATCAGGGGAAAGACCGAACTGGATGTGATCACTGTGTCCTCAGATTGTTTCCAAGGCAGAAAGAGAGGCAGCATTTTAAAACTGAACAGATGATGAAAGTAAATGTTCCGTTTGTATGGTATTAAGGGAGGAAACAGAAAACTGGAGGTGGTGAAAAAGGTTTTCTTAAAGGTTTTCTGAAGTTCTAAGTGATTGGGGAGCCTTTCTCCCATTTTAAAAATGACATAGGAAGTTAAGGACCAGAGTGTCAAGTTTGGGATACAGATGGGTCTCAGTAGGAGGTTCCAAAAACTTTGCTTTACATACGTGTGATAAGGATTGAGATTATTTAATTTTTTTAGTGGAGCTACAAAAAGCTTGAGAAGAAACAAAGAAGCCATATCAACTCTGGCCAGGTACCTCTTCAAATATTCAACGTGCCTTGCATTGCATCAGGTAGCTTATCTGCTTAATTAAGGCATCAGTTCTGAGTTATGTGACTTTCATGTTTCCCTAGTCAGATTAATGTCTTCATCAGATTGATTATGACAGCTTTTATAATCAATGGACCTTAATACTTTGTTTGCATCAGTCAGGCATTTTTAAGTGCCTATTAATTAAACCTGACAACTTCAAATTATCTTGTACTGCTTTTCTGGTGTGTTCTTACTCTACATGTCATGTCAGGAGGCAATAGAGTCGTAGGGAAGGTCAGAGCTGCTGTTCCCCTCGTCTAGTGTCTTGCCTGTGGAAGACATTTTCCTTGCTCCTCACTTTTTTATTTTTTCAGTGGGACTAAAACACCAAGGCAAAATAAGATTCTGTGCTGTATGGTTAAATGATAAGCAGAATAATAACAGAAAAATATATATATTTGAAGACTGTGGTGTTGATCATATCAGCTGATGCCAGATAAGAGGTTTTCCTTCTGCCCTTAAAACTCAAAAATCATCTGTGTTGTCTAACTAAAAGCTGATGGGCTTTTGGGGTAGGTGCTTTACCTTTTGAAACTTCCAGTGCTTCCTTTAACCTTATGTGCATGTATTCCACTGAAAAGCAATTTCTGGAGCATTATTCTTCTTATTAAACATATAAAATATCTTTTATATTTTTTTTTCCCTGGAAAAATACAAGTAGTATATGATCTCTCGGCTTCTGAGAGATACCATGAGTTGGTATCTCTGATAGTCATTCAGGTTATACCAACAAATTTGCCATTTCACAGCCATTTGGTGTTACAATCTAAAACTTCAAAGCAAATCAGGGTATTGTGTTGGGGGTTTTTTGGGGTTGTTTTTTGGGTTTTTTTTTTTTTCCAGATGACAGAAAACTAAAGAGTTTAAATTACTGTAATTGGATAAAATCACTTAAATATTTTCCTACTTCTGAGTAGAAAAGGCCCTAAATTGTATCATTCTCAGTGGGTTTTTTTTTTTTATTCTAAATAGCTACATTAAAAATAAGGATAATAAAGTCTTTTGACTGTGATGCCAGTTGTTGGTAAAAATAAACAGCAAGCCACAATGTTTGCAGGATATTTACACAGATAGTGCTTCTCTGTGCTCTGTGGTACTTGGTTAACTAGGTCTTTCATTTTCTGAGCTCTGTTGGTAGCATCTGTGGAGTTTGTTGAAAACAAGGGATCCATCTAAAGCGTGTTAAATCAGACTTCTGCACAACTGGCAGAAGCTGAATCAATATTAGACAAGTGGGAAGGAACATGGGCTTTAAAAGGAAAAAATGTGCAACTCGAGGTTCTAGAAATATTAAAGCAACTGTGATGAAAGAAAAATAAAACATTAAAACCACATCCTTTCAGTGTTGTTTCAAAAGGTAAATGATTACATACACTGGTGATTGTGGGGATCATTCTCATCTTCTTTCTCAGAGCTTTGTGTTTCTGGAAGGAGTCAATAGCATTTAGACTGAGGTGGTACCCACGAGAACAACTTTTAAAATATTAATGGTATGTGGGTTTTTGACAGTTAAGGCTGAGATAAATGTCTCTGTTAACAGAATAAATAGGCTGATATCAACTGGGCAGAGAATAATGTGCAAGATACAGCATGGATCTTGAGCCCTGGTTTCTGTGCCTTGTACTGTTGCTGGTTCAGGTGGGTTTGGGATTACTTGGCTGTTACTGGCCTGAGCTGGAATGGTTTCATTCACAGATGAAATTTTGTTACAGCTGATGCAACACTTGATTGAGTGAGCTACAATAGAAGGACACCACATTCAGCATCAACAAGAGTGGGAGTTTGCTGGTTTAATCACATGGGTGATGTCAATTAATGAAGGAAACAATATGTGATTCCTATTAATGAGTTGAGGTCATGTTGCTTGCACGGGTGGTGAGATGCAGTGGCAGCCAGAGCCCATCCAGCTGCCTGAACAGGGTTAGCACACTGATGGATGGGTTTTTCAGTATGTAGAAAAATGCTTAGGGGTAGGTTTTTAATATATTTTTTAAAAGAGGAACATCTTGCTGTGGAGGTGAAATGGAAGCTATTGCTACAGAAAGTGCATTGTCAACACTGTAATTCACTGAACAGTCAAAATAATAGGATAAAGGATAGACTGAGTCAGAGGGAAGATGAGGGGGTTTAAGCTTCTCAGAGTGAAGTGCAGGAATCTTAGCTACTCTGTGCTGAACAGACTGTGATGGACAGCAGGAGAAACAGTTGTTTTCCTTCAGATTATCAGTGCAGGTTTTCCAAATGGTAAAGCCAGGAAGCCAGAGCCTCCGTGGAGACTCTGCAATCACAAAGTAAATTAATTCAACATAACTCTGAGAGAAACTCAAGTCTCTTTAGTTTAGAGCTTTTCAAATATTATTCCAAGACTAAAGCCTGTATGGGTTAGGATTCTACTTGATTCTGAACAGCCAGGATGAAATTTTTACTTGGTTCTCAAGAATGAATTCTCCTTCCTCACAAATTGCCTCTGATAATGTTATTCAATTAAGAAGGAAATACTTTAAAAACCTGGTACTTCCCAGGGTATGGAGCAGATCCTCAGAAATTTTAGCTTCTAATTCTGACATCAGGAATGATTGGTTTTGGAGATCACTGTAATGTGAATGAAGTCAGTGAAGATTATGATAAACCATCAAAATGGTTAAATACTGTCTTTATTTCGTGCTCTTTTTATTTTTTTCCCCTTGTAATTAATTTGCAGTTATATTTTGATGGCAGAGACTTGCAGCCTGTCTCTGTGGATGGGCAAGTACCACTTTTTTACCATTGCTGGACCTTTTGCTATCTTTTCAAGCTTCATGTTGTTCATCTGAACTGTTGAACTGGTTTACAATAACCCACATTGACCTAGTTCTGAGCTTACCCCTGTGCTCAGAATCAAGTCTGGTCATGTCTCTGATTTAAGCAACTGGTGAAGCTTCTTCTTTGTGGCTTCTGTTGATGTTAACAGATATACTCACTTTGATGTGGTTTCTATTGATAGGTACAGATATGCTCACTTTAAATATAATATACATTGTATCTTTCAATATCCAGAAAAATCTCAACCCTGTTTTGTTCACTTGTGGAGGCAGTTCCTGTGGCAGCACCTGTGGTAATGTATTTGGACTTAGATAAGTTTTATCTCTTTTCCAGCTTGTCATTCAGTGTTTGTTGGTTAAGGGAAAGCCATGGTGCCACCTCAGTGTCTTAGGGATGTCTTCACTCTCCAGCCTATAAGAAAGCAGGAACAACTCCAGTCATACCAGTTCGAGTTCAGATGTAAGTTTTGTGCCTAGATTTCCTTGCTGTGTTCTTGTCCCTGTTGTTTTTCAAGGTAATTTATTCAGGTTTGTCTTTGACCTGTAGTTTTAAATGTTATTAGAACCTGTTAAGTCTTCAAAGGTGTTTCAGAAAGGACTTTTCTCAGTATGACTCTTAAAACCTGGGAAAACTTTTGAAAATATATATGCATATGGAAGCTGATCAGGTGAAAAGAAAGAAATATGAAAGAGAGAGGAATAAGAGAAATTCACAAAGTCCTTTTGTGACAAGTTGAAGTAGTCTTAAAGCAGGTATAAGGCTCCATTTTATACCTGCTGATTTAGAAACAAAAGGTTGGGTCCTTTGGGGCTTGGAAATGCACAGTATGCACAACCTTTTCTTTATCTACTGAGGGTAGAAACAGCATATCCTCCATGCTTTTTAGAGCCCCAGCATCTGATAATTGTACATTGCAAATCTCTCCTTTTGTGTGTATATTCTTCAGAGTAAATGTCACTCAAATATTTCTCGGTTTAGTATTAAATTTACCGTTCCCCTAAAACCCTTATTCTGAGCTCAGCCTCTCCTGGTGGTTTTATGAGACTTCATGCTGTGAAGGCTTCCTCTGGCAGGAGAAAGATTGTAATTTGTTCTGGAGACTCTTCTTAGGGGCTCTGGAGTGGGAGCAATTCCTGGCTGGATGGCAGGGAAATGTTCTTGGCTATGCTGAGGTAAATCAAAGGAACCTGTCCAGATTTACCTTGGTATAAATGAAAGCACAACGTGAGATGTTTGTTCTTGTATTTCTTTGTACTGTGGTCTGGAGTTAACACCCTCAGAATTATGGATTAGTAATATCTTGCCCTTTGACTAAGCAAGGGTAAAACTTGGAATTTTATTTCTTTTATAACTTTAAAATAAAAATTAGTGAAAATAGTTTACACTCAGTGCCTAATCCTGGCAGGCTTTATCCTTTGTGAGTTAATTCTTATGCAGATAAACAATCCTTACTGAGTCCATCAGTGTCCTGAAGCTGATGGACTCATGTAAGTAAGAGGTTTCAAGAGTGGGTCCTTACAGAACATTTAAAAACCTTTTATTTATCCAAACTCATACATTCTAGTTACTAATTCACAGTTCATCTGCTTTGTCATGTTAATAACCACGGTGAATAATTTTTAATAGCTCTTGTGTTTCTCTGCAAGCTCTGATAGGGGAAGACTGTGTAACACCTCTTCAAGTGCTGTACATGCTTCTCAAAAATAATGCTTTTTTGTTTCATATCAAACATGGCCCTTTATTCAACAGCCTCCTACAATTCTAAATGCAGGGCTTTTGTGTTTTTTTTTTTTAATCAAATGTCTAGAACTATTCCAGAAATGAAGGGATCCACCTTTACCTTAAGTGAGGGAACACTAGTGTGTGATCTGAGACTCATATGAATATGTTGTGACTGGATTAATTGAACTGCTTATTAAAAAGTGTTATAAGGGGTTGAGGGAAGGGACACACTGCTATATGCATGTATATCTGGAGTACTGTGTCCAGTTCTGGAACCCCCAACATGAGAAGGACATGGACCAGTTGGAGAGGGGCCAGAGGAGGCCACCAAGATGATAAAGGGGCTGGAGCACCTTTCCTACGAGGACAGGCTGAGAGAGTTGGGGCTGTTCAGCCTGGAGAAGAGGAGGCTCCGGGGAGACCTTCTAGCACTCTGCCAGGACCTCAAGGGGGCCTACAAGAAAGATGGGGAGAGGCTGTTCAGTAGGGCCTGTTGTGACAGGACAAGGGGTGATGGTTTAAAATAGAGGGAGGGAGATTTAGATTGGATATTAGGAAAAAGTTCTTTCCTGTGAGAGTGGTGGAGCACTGGAACAGGTTGCCCAGAGAGGTGGTGGATGCCCCTGGATCCCTGGAGACGTTCAAGGCCAGGTTGGATGAGGCCCTGAGCAATGTGATCTAGTTGGGGGTGTCCCTGCTTCTTGCAGGGACGTCGGACTAGATGACCTCTGGGAGTCCCTTCCAACTCTAATCATTCCATGATTCTATGATTCTATAATGGCAGCAGCCTGATTTTTTCTGAAGCCCCCAGAGTCAGCATTTCCCTGAGCTTTTCTGACCTCTCTTTGGTTGAGATTTTTCAAGAGCGATCTAAAGACCAAAGAGAATTGGTGACAACATTTTCTTCCACTTTTTGCTTTCCTGGTGCCCTTTGGATCATTCCTGCTTGAATATCCTTGCTAAAAGGACAGTGTCTATTTGTCCTTCTTTTACTCCTCTAAGTATGAGTAAATTAACCAATTAAAACTGTAAGCTAAGGGTACCACTTATGGTAGAAGGCTGACAAGGACAAGGAGTGAGAGAAATGGTGGGATCAGTGGTGACATGTGCAGCTGGTGAGCTGTGAAGTTTAATACCTGCTTAAACTCTGATTGCACGAAGAAGGAAGGAAGGAANAAGGAAAAGGAAGGAAGGAAGGAAGGAAGGAAGGAAGGAAGGAAGGAAGGAAGGAAGGAAGGAAGGAAGGAAGGAAGGAAGGAAGGAAGGAAGGAAGGCAGTTACCTATGTCCTGGTCTTCATGGTGTTAGCAGTAACTTTGACAGGATAAATTTCATCTTCCATTGCCATACTCTTTGCCACCTTCACTTCAAAGATTTCTGCAGGTCCTTGGCATCCTATGCTGCCGTCCTTGCCTTGACCTTTGTCACAGGAGCTATATGAGGCCCATAATGACCCACTTAACAAGATTTTGATAGTGCTTTCCTTCTCAATAACCTAATTATTGCCAGTGTACCTTCCTTAGCTCAACCAACCTCAATTGAAGGCAGAACTGTTGAGGAGTAGAGATCCCAGAGGAATTCACAGAAATAATTTGCAATCCTGACAGAAAGCTTTATTTTCTTAATCACCTTTTTCCATGAATCTCGAGAATCCACTGGAGTATGTCAGCTTATACCACTCTTGGTAGTCTCAAAAATGGACCATTGTTAAAAAGAAAAAGGAAAAAGTAATTGTACCACAGAAGGACCCAACTCTACAATTTTTAAGTTATTCTGTGCATCACTGGAGATTTCAGTGCAAAATAATGAAGTGAGAGACACAGCTGCCATTGTATTAAATAACATAGAAAGGTATAAAAGAAATCAGACCCTTTATTGTCAGAATGTAAATGAAAATGCAGAGTTTTGGTTTAGGAGCAAACTGCTTCTAAGAGCAGGATATGCCATGATTGTGCATTATGAGGTTCCTTGAACCTTCCAGGGAATTGTTTTGTGTTAGTGACTGATTTTTTTCATCCTATTTCCATTTATGAAAGCTAGTAGAGGTGATCTGACTTGGAGACAGATATTGGTATTCCAGCTGGCCATTAAATGCATTCATATAGTCATAATATAATTGTAATGATTTGCTTTGAATTAAAATAAGTGTAAAATTGCATAGAATTACATCTTGACTTACAATGGTACCAGATCAAAGTAGGGTGGTAGTGTTGAAGCTGTTTATCTGTATATCTGCCATTATTTTCTGTCTTGTCATGATCATGAGTTTTGTCTCCATTTATTTTTGTGCACTCACCCAGTCACAGGGATAGAGGCTGTCTCAGAGCCACCTAAAGTGGCTTCATAGCCATCAGCTGCATATTCATAGGGCTGTCTCTGGAAAAAAAAAAGGTGTGTGTCCTTGCATGCAAGGCTCAGTACTGCCTGACCTCAGGTTTCTGGATGAACTCCAGAGCTCCAGGTTTGGTTCACTTGCTGCGTGAACCGTGCACGTGTGCTGCAGGTGAGTCCCTGAATGGATCCGTTCTGTAACGCCCTCCCATCCTGCTCCTTGGTTACTCAGGAGCTGTGTAGAGTGACCCAAAGCCTTTCTGCAGACTGCACAGACCAGTTTCTGATCTCTGGAAATCAGAGGACTAGAAAGTGTGGGAACATAGAGGATATAGGCATCTAGGTATTGTTGGCATAGGTGCAGGAGACAGCCAGGTTTTGTACCAGTGTGCAGAAGGTAGAAAGTGCTCCAGACTAGTTAGTGTCCCCCCTGCAGGATCATTTCTGAACCCTTGCATTATAGCCAAGGCTGGTCAAAGTTGTGAAGAGGTACCTCCCTGTGTCCCATTAAAATAGGGTGGTCTTCAGGGATACTTGCCTTCAGTCCTTTGAAAGAACATTGCTGAGACTGTTCTCTTTAGAGGGCCACTGAGGACAGCAGTACCGCTGAGCAGGAGCCATGAGACTGGGAACTAAGTTGCCCTCTGGAGTGAAAACCTCTGATTCTGAACATCTGGGGCAGTGCTTTGAATTCCTTTTTGGTATTTCCTTCAGCTTCTCTGCTGAGGCTGTGCTGCCCATGCCAGGAACTCTTGGGAGAAGGCAAAGACAAGAGGAAGCACAGTACTAGTTAGATACTGTGCTCTGTACTGATGTGGGTGTGTAGCTTGTGTCTCACACAGTGAGAGTGAGGATGAAAAGTAATGTATGAATGTGATAATGGAATAAGTGTCCCTCTACCACTTCTGTAATATTATCCAAGCCAGCTGTAAGTGTTGCAGTGCCAGGAAACAACACATGGGTTTTGGTGGATTGACCCTGGCTGGAGGCCAGACTCCCACCAAGCCGCTCTTATCACTCCCCTCTGAGCTGGACGGGGGAGAAAATACATGTTGAGAGGCTTTGGAGTGAGATAAGGACAGGGAGAGATCATTCTGCAATTAGTGTCATGGGCAAAACAGATTCAACACAGAAGAAAAGCAAGAAAACTCTCTAATTTATGACTCTACACTACAGAAGCACATAGAGAAACCAGAGTCAGATAATGAGAAGTAGAAACTGGTCTTAAAACACCACCCCCCACCCCTCCCTTCTGTGCAGACTTCANAAACTCACAGAATGTCTCTCAGTCTCTCAGTCCCAGACTGCTGCCCCCAGCCTGGTCCCCCACAGAGTCACCAGTCCCCCCAGCAAACCTGCTCCAGTGTGGGCCTCCGTCTCTCTCTCTGCCTCTTATCTCTCTCCATGGGCTGCAGGTGCTGTCATGGGCTTGCCTCAATGTAGGTCACAGATTTCTCCATATTCCTACTCCATGGTGGGCTCCTGCCTGGCCCAGGTACCTCTCCATGGGCTAGAGTTTGACCTTGGGAGCCCAGCTGGGATTTGCTTTGTTGGACCTGTAAGAAACTTTCTAGCTGTTTCTTAAAGAAGCCACACTGCAAACCCACCACAGGGTTTCCAGAGATCCAAGGATGGACTTTAAAACATTTTTATGTTGCTTACTCACCCATGTTACATTTTTGCTCTACTAGTGGGTTCCCAACATCATAGCAATAAATGCAGTATTAGTACACCTATGGCTAGGTTTTTGTAATTATGTAAAAGCAGTTTCATTTATCAGTTTTTATTTCCCACCCACATTTCTTTACTGTGTGTTTCTGAGATGCCTTAAATTGCCTGAAACAAACAACAGGGTAGCATTACAGGTTGTTAAATCCATAGCCCTAAAGGAAACTAAACATTTTTAACAGGGAATGAGACAAAGTTCATTAATGAAATGAGTGTTTGTATGTCACAGTGGGTGCCTTCTTCCTTGCAGTTGCACTTAACTGGCTGCTGCCAGAACCTACAAGGACAGAGTGACAAGAAGTAGCATCCCTGACCCCTGACTTCCACAGTTTGGGGTTGTTTTTTTTTAATTTTCTTACATGGAGAGGCAGTCACGGGTGAGAGGGAGGGCAGCAAGTCTCTTAAGGCTTGGTGGAGGCAAGATGTGTATAAAGTGATACCAGAGTCCCTTTGGAGGGTAGGATGAGGCAGGCACCCAGGGAGGTGATGTAAGGGGTGCCACCTGTGAGCTGATATGCAGGATGTGGCAGGTGGCCTTAGAGGTGAAGGTGCAAGAGGAACTGCTTGAGTGGAGCTTCCTCTCAGAGCTTTTTGAGAGCAGCACATTTGTGGCACCTGTGAGGAGCTGGGAGCCTTGTGACTAAGTGTGTGCATGGCTAGAGAAGAGAGGAACCAAGCTGCAGGAACTGTGAGTGTTATTCCACTAGACAGTTGTGACTCCTTCTGGGCACTGGTGGTGTACAGCACTTGGAGTCTGTCATTACCCAGGAGGTGCTGCTCAGCCTCAGTGACATGTAGTGGAGCTGTTGTTTTGTTGTAGTGTGTGTTGTGGGGATAGATTTAGGTTGGGCCTAGCAGAGCTTTAAGGTCTTCTCCCAGTGCCTCCCTCCCCTGCTACCCTCTTGTAGCACAAAGGAATCTTTGCACTGTGGCTTCCCTCCATCTCCTCAACCCCATGTGCTGTTCACAAGGAGGTAGAAACAAAAAGTGTCACACAGGGAGCGAGAGACTGTCACTTCTTCCCATCCGCTGCTTTGTGCCTGTGACTCAGCCCGCCCTGGACTCTCAGAGAAGCCTGTGTCCCTGTTCTGTCACCTGGTGCAATGTGTGTGGAACATACTGTCCTTTCAAGGACCACTAAAGTGCTGAGAATGTATTTCAGCACCTTGGAGTTGGGGGAGAAGGCATTAAATGTTACTAGATACTAGTTGTAAAGTCCACAGAGTTTTGTCTAAGACTGAGTTAGTGTACTGATGTACACAGAGCTGATTTCCTCTCAGGAGGATGCAAGTGGAGGTAGGGTAGACACCAGCAGTTCAGCTCTGAAAAGGCACTGTGCAAAATGGCATCTACTTATTTAGCAGTTCAGCTTCCTCTGTGGATGCCCTAATTTGCTTTTGTAGAAGAGCTAATTCTTTCCTTGATAACTGAATGGTTTTGGTGTGGAAATAGAGAATCTCATGGTTCCTCTGACTGAAGTTTTTTTTCCAGAGTGGAAATTCTTAATCAAATAACATATGTTGGAGGAGAATTTTAGGAGGCAGCACACAAAGATTTTAGGCCAAATCATTTGGAAAGCATTTTAGAAGTGCCTGCAGAAGAAAGAATCATGAAGGAAAAGGCCATTTACTTTCATCCACTCCTGCTCTGGACAAAATCAGAGGAAAATCTTCACCTAACTGTGGACACATCTTGAAAACATCTGCAGACTGATGCTTCAAATAACATCCTCCTGATGTGAAACATCTGCAGGCTGGGAGGGGAAGCAGAGGTAGGAGGATACGGGGGCTTAGTATAAAGAGAAATTGTGTTTGGTCTGGAAAACTGCACATTTTGTTGTCATTTGAAGCTGCCTTAAGCTCCATCTTTTTGCTCTGTGAATCACCTCACAGAGTACTGCCATGAGCTGGCTGACAAATGTTAGTAAGTCACTGAGGTAACTAATGATGTGGTTAGAGTAGAGCTAAAAGTCCAGATACTACAAACACAGCTCGGTGTAACTGACAGATTTTGTTTTCCTATATATAAAACTTGGAAATGTTTGTTTATTCACTGACTAGGAGATGGAAGGAAATTTTTCTAGGAAGTGAATGCACTTTTGATAAAACCAAAGTTTTCTATATGCCCCAGTTATGCTTCTAGGCATTGAATGGCAGATGAGAAAAGACAAGCTAGAGTCAAGGCTAACTAGGGATGTGTGTTCAAAACCTGTCATTACCTCCTGTCAAGGTTATAGACTCTCCTTGTGTCATCTTGAATCAGTATTGAATTTCAGGAGACCAAATTTTGAAAGTTTTGGAAACTGCCAAGGGTAATCAATTGAGAGAAATCTGTGGAGGGAAAAGAAGTTTAGGGAAGGTGAAAAGATCTGACAGGTAGCTAACTTAGTAGACCACAAGCCTAATGGTTACACATGCCAGCTAGTAGTACAAATTAAGCCTGATGAAAAGAAAGCAAATTTGATACTAGTCTTTGTCCTAGAAGGTAAAGGTATGAGATAGAGGGGTATATGAAAGGTGACTGTTACAGATACTGGGAGTTTCAATACATAAAATGTGTAGAATTAAACAAAAATAAATGGGAGTATTTAAAGTAACATTTATTAGAGCATAAAATAGCTCATACAAAATGGTTTTAAGAACAGTAGTCAGTAAAATACAATGACTGAAATAAATTGTGAATGCACCATTTATACAGGTTTGCTTGTTCTGTTTGTGGGAGCATTTGCACATTCTGAATTTTATATGAGACTCTGGATTTATTTTCAGTTCATCAGATGTGATTCTTTTCATGCAGAAATTGATAAAGCACAAAGGGATACATACCATAACAATAATTTACAATATTGAAATTTAGAATGTGCTACTTTAATGTGCATTATCACCTAGATGAAATAGCCAGATCTTCATTTGGCTTCTGGTTTGTGTGTAATTCAGATATGAAAAAACTACATTTAAGCATGAAAAGACATTTCTAGTCTGTAAGTAGCTATTCACTACATAGCTAATTAGCCAATACAGTTATGTGAGCATATTTTGTACATACAAATAAGGAGGCAGGAAAAATGCAACCTTAAACATATTTTAAAAAATCATTGTTTTGATAATTAGCAAAGCTATTAGTCATTGCTTATTGAAAGTGTCAGGAAAAATTAGTTTGTTGCCCATGTATTTGCAGTGTGGTAATAGTAACTCCTCAGCCCTCCTGCATTAGAGCATATAGTGGTAGGTGAGGATGGAGAGCAGATGAAATTAGTGCACAGAGCACAGTACATGAAAAGACAGTGTCAACCTCAACTTCTGAACCAACTGCCATGGAAGAGTTTGCCAGATGAAAAGGTGATTCAACCATTGTTTCAAAAATCAATTTCAGAGTCTGTGGGGATGAGATCACAACAGCTTTGAAAAGAGAACTGAGGTAAATAAATGACAAATTACTGATTCCAAAACTGAGCTTCATTAATCTATATTCATTCAACTTTTGACTTTGTGGCTTAGATTTGATGGCTGGAAATAATTGGTATGAAGTTCTGCAGTGGATAACAATTGCAGATCAATGTTTCAGAGCATATGATCACATGATAGGTGATATATGGCATATATATATAGCATATATAATATGTAGATAGCATATATAATATATATAGCATATGTAATATAAGCTATATTGCATAAATGTAATTATGCATGTCTCTGTGGAAAAAAAAGTGGACCTGGTAATGAAGAGCTGGAACTGATGCATAGTGAGTCGATACCAAGACACGTATTTGGGGTGAAAGGGTCCATAAAAAGAGAGAAAGTATGTTGGTCTAATAGAGAATAACTTGGATAGAGAGTAAAGAAAGTACTTATAAGGAGAAGAAAGTGGATGGATTATGAGATGTAACAAAGGATACCACAAGCAACTCCTTGCCTTTTCCTTATGAGAAAAATATCAGGAAGGAGGCTAATAGATGAAGGTGTTTTACTCATGATTTGGTGAAGCTACAACTATGACACATACAGGAGAATTTGGGATTAAAATGTCTGTAACATCTTTACAATTCCTCTCTTATCTGGCTGGGACAGCTTGGCTGGGGGTGGTGGAGCTTTCACTTCTCCCGTCTTTCTCGGGTGGAAATAAAGGTGTTCAGGAGTGTGAGATGGGGTGGAAATGAGGATATGTGTTGGCAGTTCTCTTGCCTTGTCCCCATCTTGTCCCTACAATTTTGGACTTGGTGATCAGAAGGCTCCTTTGTAGTGGTTTCTAATTGTTTGCTTTCTCTTACTTCTCTCATTTGGTGGAACCACAGAGGATCCAGTAGGTTTGCTGGAGCTGAGGAAGCGGTGGATCTCTGTGTGCAGAATAGCCATCAGTCTTTAAGTCATAGCAGGTTTACATGCAAAGGGAGCAAGGACATTCTCTGCTGTTCCATATCCAGAATTAACACGAGCCTTCTTAATTTAGTTTGAAGTAGGCTATCCATATTGCAAGACTGCATCTACTTTTTGAGCATCTTTATTAGCTCTGTATTTATAACAGTTTATGACAGTGTGTCAAACACACAATCTCCAGGCATTCTGAAATAGCTACCAACTAATGCTCATATGATGCCTGTACATACATTATAAAAAGTAGCTTGCTTTACTGTCATGGGTTGGTGAATTCAGTGACCCTGATATTCCTTTCTCTGTGACAAATTCCCAGTTGTTTTAAGTCAGTGAGAATGCTGAGTATGCATAAAAATGGGGCAGGAGGCCATAGGCATGATACCCTAGCATATATGTTACAGTCATATATGTTACAGAAAGTCATATCTAGGTGATTAACTGTCCTGGTTCTGTCCTATAAAAGGGGCTGGTGGGGCAGAGGCAAGGAGTTGGGTAGCAGAGGTTTCTGTCTCAGTGCAGTGGTCTTTCAGCTTCTCCTTGTTGGTAAAATACTCTTTCACAGGGGCTTGATGTCAGGAGGTGTGGAGAACAACCCCAGCCAACTTGACTCACCTATGCTGGCTCCTTGGGAAACTCAGCTCTGTCCTGGTCAGAACCAGGACATCAACCTAACTTATTTTTGTAGTTGAGCTTTGGTTTTTTAGAAATATAATAACTAGTAGGATTTCTTGGGTGTGGTGGTTTGACCCTGGCTGGAGGCCAGACTCACCAAAGATGCCCTATCACTCCCCCCTTCAGCTGGATAGGGGAGAAAATATGTATTGAAAGGCATCAGAGTCAAGATACGGACANGGGAAAGGGGAGGAAATAGGGAACAGAGACTTTGTTCTTTGCTCAGTTCCTTACAAGCTGCTTCTTGGGGTAGGGCATTCCTCACACTCTTCCCCTGTGCCAACATGGGGTCCCACCCATGGGAGACTGTCCTTCACAAACGTCTCCAACATGAGACCTTTCTCACAGGGCCTTGGCTCTTCACCAACAACCCCAGCGTGGGTACAGTCATAAAATCATGGAATGTCTCTGTGTGTCTTGGGCCCAGACTGGTCCAGCCTGGTTCCCCATGGAGTCACAAGCCCACCCCAACAAACCTGCTCCAGCATGGCTCCCCCATCTATATCTCTCTCTCTCTCTTTCCATGGGTGGCAAGTGCTGCCAGGGTCTTGCTCCAGTGTAGATCATAGCATCTTCCATATGTCTCCATCTGCTCCATGGTGTCTCTCTCCATTGGCTGCAGGAAATCTTTCAGTGCCACCTTCCCCTGTTCTTCACTGACCTTGGTGTCTGCAAAGTTTCTCCCATCTTCTCCCTCCCTTCTCTGGTGGAAAAATGCGGCTGTTTGTGTTCTTCTCTCTCTCAGATGTGATTCCCAGAGGCCTGTGACCGGCGCTGACTGGCCCGGCCGGCCTTGTCAGCAACAGTCGGGCCTTGAAAGTCCAGCTGGTATGTACTCTGTGGGCCTGGGGAACCTCTAGCTGACTCTTGCAGAAGACACCTCTGTAGCCCCAGCAGCAGGAGAGGTAGCATGGACTCACATCATTTCACCTTTCACTGGTTCTTTGTGTGTATTTGCCCACAAAGGGGCATGTGAGGACTCTGGAAGGAAAACCACAGCCCCTGTTATGTAAGGACCGTTGATCGCCTTTTCCATGATGCCATTGTGGGACCAGGGTATATCCCTTCCAAAAATAAGGGAAAATATATTCTGTTTTTCAACTTAGGAGCACATTAATGGTTATAAATATGCACATACATATTTCCAGCTGGTTCCCATCACAGGTATCAGACAACTGACCAAGCTACAGACACCAGCAATTTGGAAGCATAGGCTGGGTACATGCAAAACCAGTATCTGCAGTGATCATGGTTAATTAAGGAGTTATGCTCCACAATACAAACTGTAAAACATATTCAGCTTGGACAAAAGAGGAAGCATTTAGAAATAAATACAGCTGCCTAACGTGAATCTTCTGGAAAGCTTCTTCCAGAATAGTGCCTAACTTTCATTACAGAGTGGTACAGTTTTGCATGCATCACAACACTGTAGAAATCCATTTCTTTTTTATAACAGCACTTCTGCTCTTTCAGTGTGTATCTTATCTCCATGGAGAGATCAGCTGATATGCAGTGCTGACTTTTGATGTAATAGTGCCATACTTTCAAAGTTATGAATATGGAGGGTCTTTTGCTGCTGACAAGAAATCAAAATAAAACTTCAAAGGCTCTATGTGCAGACATTTTTGAAGGGCTGAAAAGACCTTGCTTACCCAGGACAGTTTTGTTTGCCCAGTGATGCATCCAGTGCTCTTTTAGATGTTACTTGCATATCCTGCATGGCATCCAGCTGGTGCTGTCGTCATGTCTGTCATCCCAGGGTGTCTCGGGTTGCACTGGGTGCTCCGTGCAGTCACCAGATTCAAGCTCCATGTTTCCACTGGAAACCAGTGAGAGCTGATGGCAGATTTCACCCTTGGTGCTTCCTGGCCCTGCATTCCTGAGGGCTGTACTCCAGAGACCCACAAGCATTTCATGTCTCAGAGCTCATGTCTGTCATTTCCTACCTGTTCAGAAGAATTATATATTTATATGTGTGTGTGTGTGTATATTTATAGGGGGAGAATACAAATTTTTATAGGGCAGTGTTTACATATATATGTTTTAGCATGGGCTTAGTACCACATTTACATTTACTTGTTAATGCTTTTTCTTAGATAATGTAGATAATCAGACTAGGGTCCTGATTCTGAGAGGAGCAGAGAGCTTCTTACAAGCTGCTTGGCATTTACTAACTTGCATGAAAAGTTCAGGGATTCAGCATATATTTGAATTAAGCTCTAAAATAATGAAGTAACCTGCTTTATAGCAGGTTACTTCATTACTTCAATACTTGTCTCTATTCAAAGCCTTTTATCCTTCACTCCTCTTCCTTCATGGTGTTCCAGGAAATTACATATTTCATTTTTATGTGTTAGTTGTAAGCATAAAGCCACCAAATGATCTTAATTCATTATCATATTTTATCTGAAAACCATACAATTTACATTTCTTATCTGACCACAAGAGGTTTATCTAAGTGCTTTCTCTCTCCCACTCTCTTTCTATAAATTGATCTGTGTTTGCTCATGTCTCGTATATATTTTACACTTTTGTTTCCCTTCCAGATCTTGAAGCTCTCCTTTACAGCCACAAAAAAACCCCATCCTTATAATGACTACAGAGGCACAGAAATTTATATAATGAACTGGACTCATGATATATTGGTGGGATCTTTCTGGCAAACCTTCACAAGGGTTCCCTCTGCTTCAGCCCCTCAAAATCCTGAGGTTTCACCTATCTAGGAGCTGGCTTCCATGGTCCCTTCCATGCCTGTTGACTCAGTTGAAGCTAGGGCTTGTGGACTATGACAGTACACTTCAGCACAGGGCTTTTGATGCTGACTGGACCTACAAATTCCTTCTCAGGGTATGGAAGCATTCAGCAGCCAAATACTTATTTCATGTAGCTGTGTGAGACTGAGTTTGGAGAGAGAATTTTCTTGTTGGGAAAGGGGCTGAATGGAGAGCAGCTGCTTGATCACAGTTTAAGCTAAATGGTTCTGAGCTACTGATTCTGAGTTCTGATTGCTGAATGCATTAAATAAAATGAGGTCATTTACAGTGTAAAATAAATAATACAAGAAGAATTCTGCAGTACAAATCAGATTACATGCTTGCCTTTCAAGCATCCTCATTAAGTAACTGTTAGCTACTTATTTACTGATCTTTATTCAGATTTTTAGATGCTGATATCCATGTTTACTTTTTACTTGATGAGCAAGCAAATGGGATATGAATTCATATTTTATGAGATGTTATTTATTGAAAATTTTCAAGAGGAGAGAGACTTAGTTATTTTTATGTGTTTCTTCAGTGGCTCTTTTGTGTTAACAGTAGAGATTGGTTGTTAGCAAGAAAACCATAATAAAATAATGGAGTTTTGTTTGGAAGTAATGCCATAGGATAGATAAAATTAATGTAGCTAAATCTGGGGCATTCTGTTGTATTACATGATACAAACACCATGGAGCTGTTGCCCACACAAGTCTTGTGCTTTAGAAACACTTCTACTCAGTACAGTCATTGTGGAGGGAGAGGAAGGGGTCTGTGTAGAGATCAGGCTTTAGATTCTTCAGTGGATAAGCCACACCAAATATTTATCAAAGTACAGACTTGAAATTGAGCTGCAGGTGCTTTTTGTTAGCACCTGTGAAACTCCACTAGCTTTCTCATGTAGCCAAACATCAAGCTTTTCTTGCCTGACTGTGATGGAAGTGCAGTGCTCCAGCAGCTGTGACCTGATGCCCTGGACCAGCGTGTTCAACTGCAGGGTTGAACTCAGGGGCTGCCTTCCTGGGCAGTCAGGGAGAAAGAGGTGCAAAATCATTCCTACACTTGGCAGTCTCCAGGTTCTTTGAGAGACTGTTGGAGCTTCTGAAAACACAAGAAAATTAGAGCAGCTTTCTGTTGCTGAAAGTTAAATGCTGCATGATGAGCTGGCTAGCTATTATGCTGGCCTTTCAGGTAAAGCTGGAATGAAGAAAGAAGAGTCCTGGAGTTGCAGAGTGGGAGGAGGGAACTTACAGAAGTTAATTCCTCAACTCTGCTGGCCCAAAGTACCATCTTGGTCACCCTCTTTTGCATTAGTAATGGAGTTACCACAGCCCTGTTGCTCTTTGTAGATCTAGTTGTGAGTGAAGTCATCATGGTAGACACTTGGAGTGACAGTTCTGCAGGTATGGAGTGTAATTCACACACAAGGTAAATTGGTTTGTGTGGTTATACTGCTTTTGTTGATGTAAAGCCTGCTTTTGTGTTTACATAGCACCACATAAGTAGCCTTCCTCTACAGAGCTATGCAGTTGAGCATTGCAGTGGGAAGTTAGAGCCATATGAAAAGCACTGGCACTCCTGAACAAGCCCTGGAGACTGTAGTGAGGTCTTATGCAACCTCTTGGGCCAATTAACTCCTGATTTTCTGGTTGTAACTCATGAGTGCCACAGACAGTGCAGCTCATGGAGCCTTGCTCATGGAAGGAGAAGGCTGGGTGGAAATGAACTCAAGTAGCTTGAAATTCCTGGTGGTCTTTCTAATGGCAGTAAGATTTAAAACATGACAACACAGGGGAAGAAACCAGCAGGCTTGGAGTGTGCCAGAAATACTGGGATCTGGCAGAGTGATGTGTTGTTTGTAGCACTTACAGAATAATGTATGCTTTCTGAGTAACAACATGAGCTTTGCAGCATGAAAATAACAGCTCAGAAAAAAAAAACAACCCTGTCAGTAGTGGTGATGCTATAAAATGAGCTTCATAGCTGTAATTTGTCCTGATGTTACTGTGTATCTGCTGGTAGAGTGATGAGGGGCAGAAGCTGAAGGAGCTCTCCACAGAGGAGAGCTTTTTCGTGGAAAGCATAAGCTGTTCATTTGCTAGCCCAATTGCAAAAATAATCAGTGAAATAGCTGCCCTGAACATCACTCAAAAGTCTGGTTGGCTTTCTCCATGTTGGTGTTTTCTTACCTGCTTTCATTGCCCCAACAGAACACCTCATTCAGTGGTTATTATAAACTTACTGGGGAAAAAAGCTCTGGACAGGAGGGACTGTTAGAATTGAGTTTCTCACATTTCTGTCACTGAGGCAGTAGAAATGTTAAATCATCAGAGTGTATTCAGCTTCATAGATGATCTGGACGATGGGATTGAATGCACCCTCAGTAAGTTTGCAGATGACACCAAACTGGGTGGGAGTGTGGATCTGCTGGAGGGTAGGAAGGCCCTGCAGAGGGATCTGGACAGGCTGGATGGTTGGGCTGGGGCCAACAGGATGAGGTTCAACAAGGCCAAATGCCGGGTCCTGCACTTTGGTC
>VXBZ01004365.1:87122-101184 GCA_013399135.1 Heliornis fulica | reverse complement strand
GGGTCTGGAGAACAGGCCCTACGAGGAGGCTGAGGGAGCTGGGGGTGTTTAGTTTGGAGAAGAGGAGACTGAGGGGAGACCTTATTGCTCTCTACAACTCCCTGAAAGGAGGTTGCAGTGAGGTGGGGGTTGGTCTCTTCTCCCCAGTAACAGGTGACAGAACTCGAGGTAATGGCATCAAGCTGCACCAGGGAAAATTGAGGTTGGATATTAGGAGGAACTTGTGTCCTGAGAGAGTCCTCAAGCATTGGGACAGGCTGCCCAGGGAGGGGGTTGAGTCCCCATCCCTGGAGGGGTTTAACAGACGGGGAGATGCGGTGCTTGAGGACATGGTCTAAGGGTAGACTTGGTGGCGGTGGGTTAATGGTTGGACTGGATGATCTTAGGGGTCATTTCCAGCCTTAAAAATTCTATGATTCTATGCTGATGACCTCTGGCCTACCCACATTCTCCAGGAAGATGTTATGAACTGCTTTCATAACAGCCTCTTGTGTCTGCTCCAGGTTATTTAGAAAGGGAGGGTGATTTTTCTTTTTTTAAGGGTTCACTATGATGGTTTAAGGTATTGCACAGAAATGGATCACATGTTTTTTACCTGATTTTTAAAGCCATCCCCCTCACAGTGGAATCCATTCATTCCTACTGCATTGTGTAGTTGAAAGTAGGGATTTGTAGAGAATAAAGTCTTCAAAATGTTAATGCCCTTTCTCTGTGACCTGACTGAAATAATTGCATTAGAGAAAGTGCAAAGTTTTCTAATCCTTTCAATTAATTATTAAACATCAGAGCTGAGATCTGATAGCACTATCAGGCTCTTGAAGTGAGCAAGCATTTGGCGAATTCATGTGTTTCTTTACCAAATACAGCAGTGGCAGCTCAGTGTAGGGGGAAGTGGGCTGCTGGTGAGAGAAATGATGGAGCTGCCTTAGACTATTTTAGGTAATTTGCATCCTCATCAGTAACAGGGCAAGAATGGGGAAATACATCTGTGAGCCCAAACTGCACATCACCTGTTTGAGGGGGAAAATCCAAACCATCTCTTGCCTTTCCAGGAGCCAAAAGCATCACAACCAAAAGCTCCTACACAGAAGCTCTGACTTTGTCTTGTCAGCTTTTTTTTGGGGAAGGCTGATGTTGCCACCACAGGCATCTGTTTAGGAGGAATTCAGAATAGACAATGGTATGGAATTGACATTTCAAGACAGAATTTTGTGTTGAACTTTATAGAAATGCATGAGGGGTGCTTTGCTAGTTATATTTTTAATTTTCATATTTAATTCTGCAAAAATGTGAATGTTTTAGTGTATTTCCAGCTCACCACACTTGAGAGCTGCAAAATATAGGTGTCCTGGCTAAAGACTGTGCAGAAGATGAAGGGTTCTGGGACTGTCCTGCTTCAGGTGAAAGCCCTGTGTACTGGAAGAGACCTAGAACACCTCATTTTAAAATGTCTGGAGGACCAGACCCTGAAATTTTGCCCTCAGAGGGTAAGGCTAGCAATGGCCACTGCTTCAAGCAGCAGCTAGTAGCCATTTGTCATTACTGCCAGCACTCAGTATGTGGCATAGTGCTGTGGAGTGAAGAACCCAGCTCTTTAGAGGTCACCTCACCCAAGGGGTCAGAAACTGCAGCCATATTTATTTCATGCTGAAACATGTGTGTGTCCCTGTGAGTATGGGCAGGGTTATTGGTACAGTCAAGACAGAACTACCCATGAGCTTTGGAGACAAAGGAGTCTAGGACTTGGATACTTTATCATTATTATTTTAAAATAGAGGGAGGGAGATTTAGATTGGAGATTAGGAAAAAGTTCTTTGCTGTGAGAGTGGTGGAGCACTGGAACAGGTTGCCCAGGGAGGTGGCTGATGCCCCTGGATCCCTGGAGACGTTCAAGGCCAGGTTGGATGAGGCCCTGAGCAACCTGATCTAGTTGGGGGTGTCCCTGCTTCTTGCAGGGGGGTTGGACTGGATGACCTCTGGGACTCCCAACTCTAATCATTCTATGATTCTATTATATGTTGACAAGATTCATCTAGTGAAGTGTGTGAGTGTGCAGGTCTTAGGGTTAAAATACTGCTTTGGTAGTGTACCAATGGTTGAAATTTTACTTGCTTGATACGTGGGGTCTGTTACCTCTGAGGGCACCGCTGATGTGTAAAACCAGTTTGCTCCTGTTACAGGTATGTGCCTAGCATAGGTGGTGTAACTGGTGTATATGCAGTCTGCCAAGCTGCAAGGGCTTCACCTAGCTTTTTCTTGTGTTTTTTATTAGGAGATTGCTTTAATATAGTGGCATTTAGTACAACTTACACCTACCATGCATTCCATTGATGTTGGATTTTACTTCAGCACATGTTGAGTGGTTGGACAACATCTAATTCCAGTCTTCATTTGTAGCTGGTTTTCCTTGGAGGGAGAGGAGGTATGTGCACAGTAGAAAATGTAGAAAATACCTGTATTCTCACAAGTCACTTGAGAATGACTACTGGGAGAGAAGTGTGAAAGGGAAGGAAAGGAATTTTTGCAGTAAAGAGAATAAAGAAGAATTGAGATGAAGGAGAATACGAAGTAGAAAACTGAAAAGCTTCATCCAAGTCAAAGGCATAAGACAGGGAGGGTCAGTATGTGGATGAGTTGCAAGCTGCAGAGCTCATTTGTCATCTGTTTCTCCTTTTCCCTGTGGACTGGTATCTGGCAGGTTCTGTCCAACTGAAGCTGTTTGAATTCCCTTCAAGCTCTCCAAACAGCATAGGATTTCAAGCATACATACTTTCTGGAGAGTTTATCTGCTTCTTTCTCTCTTCTTCCCTTTTCTAAACCAGTGTTTTAGGTTCCCCACTCTTTCAGCCAGGACTTGGAAGAGGAAAGGACTTACTATTTCATGGCATTTCATCCTTCTACCTAACCACATTTGGGTCTGGGAATCTTCTTCCAGACTTGACTTTTTCTCTGCTCTGATGTAAGTTTAACCCTAACACTCCTGGATAGGGAATCAAGACCCAGCATTTTGGAAGCAGGAATACAAACATACAACATGGAGATGGAAGTAAACGCTGAGGCCAAGCATGCAGAATGTCTCTATCAGAGGAATGCTGGCACAGATAAGTGGATGGAAAGTCCCTGGGGATCTGTGTCTGTCAGACTGACAGAAATATTCATGTAGCAAGTTGTCATTCAGCAAAACAGACCACTGAGTGGACTGGGCTGCTTCAGTAGAACCCCAGTGGCAGATATGTAAGATGTCAAGTGTCTTCCCAAGGCTTTGGGTTCTTTTTTTCCTCACCCATTTCTGCTTTCTCTTCCCCTCTGACAGACCCTGCCTCTTCCCTTGAACCTACCAACTGGTTGGAAGAACAGAAGTTATTTTGGTGGTAGCTTTTTGTCTCAAGGGTGAAGGGTTTCTGCTGCAGGACTCTTGATTTACCATGAGCATTTTTGTGGAGTCCATAACAGGATTTGTCTGTGCCCGGGCTTGAGTGAAAAGCTGAGGCTGATAAAACAAGTCCCCAGTGGGATCCTTGTGCTGTATAGCAGTATGCATTTAGCTCAGGAGTCAGAACTAAGGATGCAGGCCAACCATAGAGACAGTGATTGAGCCAGCAGTGTGCCCAGGTGGCCAAGAGGGCCAATGGCATCTTGGTTTGTATCAGGAACAGTGTGGCCAGCAGGAGCAGGGAGGTGATCATCCCCCTGTATTCTGCACTGGTGAGGCCTCACCTCGAGTACTGGGTCCTGTTCTGAGCCCCTCACTCCAAGAAGGATGTTGAGGTTCTGGAGCGTGTCCAGAGAAGGGCAACGAGGATGGTGAAGGGTCTGGAGAACAGGCCCTACGAGGAGGCTGAGGGAGCTGGGGAAGGGTCTGGAGAAGAGGCCCTATGAGGAGGCTGAGGGAGCTGGGGAAGGGTCTGGAGAACAGGCCCTACGAGGAGGCTGAGGGAGCTGGGGGTGTTTAGTGTGGAGAAGAGGAGACTGAGGGGAGACCTTATTGCTCTCTACAACTACCTGAAAGGAGGTTGCAGTGAGGTGGGGGTTGGTCTCTTCTCCCCAGTAACAGGCGACAGAACTCGAGGTAATGGCCTCAAGCTGCACCAGGGAAAATTTAGGTTGGATCTTAGGAAGAACTTCTGTCCTGAGAGAGTCCTCAAGCATTGGAACAGGCTGCCCAGGGAGGGGGTTGAGTCCCCATCCCTGGAGGGGTTTAACAGACGGGGAGATGCGGTGCTTGAGGACATGGTCTAAGGGTAGACTTGGTGGCGGTAGGTTAATGGTTGGACTGGATGATCTTAGGGGTCATTTCCAGCCTTAAAAATTCTATGATTGTATGACAGTGACTTCCCCAAAATGAGGTTTCTGAACATGGATTCTCACTGACTACATACAAACATCACTCTAATGTTCAGCTCTGAAATAGCAGGTCTGGAATCAGGAGGTGTGTATACCTCCATGTGACAGTAGAAGCCATTTGGACACTGTAATGTTTTGATGTTGTAGTGGTTTAGCCCCAGCCAAAATCTTGCTTGCTTTTCTCCCCCACAGTGGAGGGAGAGAAAAGGGAGGAAAGAAAAAAAAAACCCAAAACCAGACAAAGGCAGACCTCCTGGGTTGGGATAAGAACAGTTTACTGGGACAGCACAGGGAGTGAGAAATTAAGACTTATCATAATCACCTTTGGTTTTGTTTTACTTTCTCTCTTTTCCATTTCACCTATACTTGTATGTAGTATTTCTCTTTCACCACACACTTTCCCTTATCTCTTTCTAGCCTGCCTGTGTTCTGGTGGTTCCTCCACATGGTCAGAGAATTGAGCACAGGAGGACTGTGGTCTTCTTGCCTCATGAATCTCCTTCTCTGTTGGAAGAGTACTGAATACAATAGAAATAGTAGTCTGAGAAGATGGATCATGGGCTGGGTTTGGTTTAAAACTGCTGTGTGTCATCCCTGTCTTAGCTATTTTGTCTTTGTACTCATTTGACACACAGCTGAAATGGCTGAACTTGAAGAGTTCACAGTGTCTTAAAGTTTGGACTGTATTTCAGCAAAGGGAACTGATTGTATCATGAGCAATTAAAAAAACTATTAGAACCTGGAAAGATACAGGAAACTATTGCCCAGAGAGTTATTCTTACTTAGAATAAAGAAAAAAAAAATCAAACCATGTTTTGCTTAGCTGTGTTAACTCTCCTATGTTTGTGTAATGTGGTTTCATCATTGGTTTTATTTGCTGAATATCTGAACAGAGACACCAGATGTGCACAAAGCAAGTGGTGGGCTAAACTGAGCACAGAGTTTAGATCAGGAGCTATACCTCATCTAGAGTCTGAGGAGATTAGATTGCACATGGAGCTTTGTTTGATCCAGTTTCTGCTAAATGCAACCAAGGATCAGGTATTCACCCTTAAAAGCCTAAAATTAAAAGGTATCCTATGCAATTATGTTAATAATTAACTAAAATAATATTGAATTCAAAGGTAGGCTTGTGTTTAAACAGAAATGGGAATATTTTTGAGATCAGTGCACAAGTGTTGACAGAGCACTGGAACAGGCTGCCCAGAGGGGTGGTGGAGTCTTCTTCTCTGGAGACATTCCAGACCCATCTGGATGCTGACCTGTGTGACCTGCTCTGGGGACCCTCCTTAGGCAGGGGGGTTGGACTCGATCTCTTGAGGTCCCTTCCAACCCCGTCAATTCTGTGATTCTGTGTCTCATGAAACATCAAAGAGAGTGAGAATGTCTCCTGGAAGAAAACATTGATGATGCATAAACTCCAGGGTTAACTAATTAAGCTCTCAAAGGAACAAGATGCCTCTGCATACAGTTTATCTTTTCTGCAAAGGATTTCAAGTAGAAGTTTAAAAGTTTACATCTGCATATAAAATCTGTGAGTTCTTGATTGTATTTATAGAATCATAGAGTCATTTAGGTTGGAAAAGACCTTTAAGGTTGAGTCCATCTGTAAATCTAGCAATGCCATATCCACCACTCAGCCATGTCCCTCAGCACCATGTCCCTGAATACATCCATGAATGGTGACACAACCTCTTTCCCATAAAACTCTTCCACTGCTTGACAACCCTTCTGGTGAAGAAATTTTTCCTAATATACAGTCTAAACCTGGAACAACTTGAGGCTGTTTCCTCTTGTCCTATCATATTTGAACAAATAAGTCCAACAACCATTCATACAAACCTGTAAATGGACCCAAAAGAGAGGTAAGGATAAGTACACCCATCCATTTATTAGGGAAAGTGCTCCAGCAGAAAAACCTGGAACAACTTGAGGCCAGAAGTGGCATCACACAGTCAAACACCACAGTTTCCAGTCAGAAATCTAGGTGCTACATTTTGTACTAAATCAAGCATATTAATCATGTGGGTGGGAAGCTGCTAAGTATAGAATTGCAAAAACCATTAGGATACATCAGAAATATAAGATACTGATACCACTGATACTCCTTGAAGAAGGAGGAGAGCTCATCCTAAAACCTGGTTCCCCCCTCCACTGGAACACCTGAATGATTTTACTGTCGTTTGCAAAGACACCAGAACTCGTTTGGGTTTTCATGCAGGCAGAATGTTGGTAACAGAAATGAGACAATCTGTTTAATTTCCTAGGTGGGAGGCATAAACAATACTGCTCTAACATACTCCATGGTCTGTCACTTTGGCAGCTGATAGTGTCATTCCCATGGTACCTCAGGCCAGGTGTGTCATGACTGGACCAGATGTTTTAGAAACTGGGTTTCAGTGGTTTGTTATTTTGAAATGCAGCAATGGAAGGACAGGGAAAGAAATGTTTCAGCTTGACAGACAACACCATCATGAGTTTAATGTTTTATCTGAGTCTCTTAAGCTGGCTGATTAAACAAGATTCAAAGAGGCCCCTGAAATAATCTTGTGTTTACAGGAGGATAGAAACTTCACCATCTAGTGGCTGCCAGTCAGGGTCATCAGGGTTCAGTCACGGACCAAGTAACCACAGACAGGACACATTGTCATTTTAGGCTTTGGGGACAGTGTAATTAATCCACAGTTGCATTTAACAGGAGCCAAAGGAACCTCCAGGTGCAGTGTGCTCACTTCAGTGGTACTTCTGAGCACTGTTCACTCTCTTTGTGCCCACCTGGTGTCTCTGTTCAGGTATTCAGGAAACACAAACTGTGAATGAAAGTATATTTCAGAAACATGTTTTTCTTGTAACCACACGAGGGTTAATACACAAATAAAGGGTTGTTTGAACACCATGCTGTTATTTTATTGTAAGTAAACTCTGTGGGGAAGAATTTTTCTGCCTAACCCTTGTAGGATCTGCCTAAACCTGGTTTTTTTTCCTTGCTTGGGATACAGATAATTCAATTTAGTGAAACACACTGTGAAAGCACTATGTATTTTAGGACATCTGTGAAATCTTGAAGGTCACTGGTCTGAGCAGAATTCTGTCATCCTGAGGAGAGTTGAAAAGCAAGTGATGCTTCTTCTGCCTGTCCTTTGTCTAGCACAGCTGCCTTCATCTGTTGTGCAACTGATGTGTGCAAATAGCTTTGTAGAAAGAGTGGGAAAAATCTGTTTAGGGAGCAAAGATGAATGGTCACTGAAAGCTTGTGGAAGTGCAGAAGAAGGTTGATGAGTGCTTGAAGATACACATAAGGATGTGTATCTTCAGGTAGTTGGACCAAATCTCCAATTTCTTAAAGATGCCAGGATGTTAGTATTTTTACTGTGCAGCACTCACAGGTGTGGTAACACTAGATAACACTGGATAACTCATCTGTCTAATGAAGACAAATAGCTCTGGACACATGTCAGAGTAATTAGCCTTGAGTCAAGTTAATTTGATTTGTTCATTTAATAAATTTAATTGCTTCAGCTAATTACATAGCATGGCATAAATGCAATGAGGGATATTCAGAGAAGAAAGCTATTCCTTTTTCCTCCACTAAATTAATGAAACTGTTAAGGGATATTGAGAGTATGCAAGCAATGTTAAGCTTCACATGCTGATGCTTAAAACCTCCATTATAGTGTGACTCTTCCTCAGCTTCTCATTGCATTGACCAGTGCTGCCCCAGACTACTCTCAGGAGAAACCTCTCTGGGCTGTTCTGCTCCTCTGCTACCTGAGGAACCTTCCTTTCTCTGTTGGACAGAGACACCTTAGCTAAGTGTGTAAGATGCATCCTTGCCTCCTGTAGCTCTGGTGAAGAATGAAATGAAGGACTGTTCAGCATTCTAGTACCTTTCCAACTTCTTAGACTATTTTGCCTTTTCTAAGCAGCAATGGTGGTGGCTTAAGTGGTTATGGATATTAAAGTTTGCTGGTGATAAATACAGAAGTGTGTATAATTCAGCTTTTTGGGGTTTACAAGAGAATACTCATATGCAAAGTCATCCTAACTCCCCTGTGTCCCTCCATTGTAGTGTATCCTTTTATATTTCACAGCAGTTTTACTCTTCCAATTTTCATTTGTTTGGGTGTTTTTCTTAAACAGAGAGATTCTGGCAACATAGATGGCCAAAGAAGGTACTTAAAAAGAATACATATGACCCTCCATGTATATGCTCATCAAACTGAAATATTTATACAGCCTTTCTCACCCAGCATTTTTAAATTGTGAACAACAAATATAGAGTAAAATTCTGTCCTGCCCCTGCAGTGGGTAGCTTATTGCAGAGTGTGTTTTAATAGACTTTCTTTGACCCACGTGTCAGATTAGATGGTAGAAATGCCAACTGGATGGTAATGTCGTATTACTTCTGGAAGTATTGGCTTTTAAAATTAATCTTCAATGGGATGCTTTACTGTAGGCATGTGGATACATTTGATAACCTCTGGCATGCAGAGGGTATTTTAAGAGCCACATAGTTTTGAAACCACCCTTTAATATTCAGGGAAGGTCACGATACATTCCATGCACATAAGATCAGAAACAGATCTTCTAGGCTTATTTTACTTCCCAGGATAGATGCCAAACTGAGAGCCCACAGTGATGTATGTTGTTTTTTTCAGTAGGACAGTTCAAGTGGCACAACAAGCTTTCCTGTGCTGTTTCTACACACATCTGAGCCCTGCTCCAGAGCAACCACCTCACAGAGGTGCCAAGGAGACTAATATGTACAACTCTCTTCATATGTTTGTCTTCTAGCTGAGGTTTCTGAAACAGGAGCTGCCAGCTAACAGTATATATACCAGTATGGATTCTGGGATCATGAAGCATGAGGTCAGAAAATTCTCTTTAGTAAACACATTGGCATCTGTTGCTACTGGTACTGTCCAGGATCGACCTATTATCTGGCATTACTATTTGTGACTACTTCTGTTACTGCTTTCTGTTTAGCCACTGATGATATACCAAATAAATAAATAAATTAATTTAGTAGCTGCTTCCTCAAGCTTTATGTTTAACCAACATATTTTTATTTTCTAGAACCTTCTGTGATTCAGTGATTTTTTTGTAATAAACAACATGCTTACAGATTTTCACATTGAGTGAGTTGATTCTTGGAAGAAGGAAGGAACACCTGTAAGATTAGATTCAAAATAATTCTGTTCAGTGTATCTGTTCCCTTCGTGGAACAGTCTGCTACACAAGGGAGAGAGGAGAAAAGCCAATCCTGGCCTTGATGTCAAAACACTGTAAACTGCTTTTTTCTGTGTGTTGACTTGTGTAACAAGTGAGGCATGAAAACAAAAGCACAGTGCCCTGAGTAAAAGCAGTGAATATTTTATCTTACCAACAAAATGCAACAAGAGACTAAATCCTCCCAGCATAGGCCACGTTGACAGGGCACTCTCATTGTGACAGTAATGGTATTTGTGATCCCAAGCTGCACTCCAGCCTGTGCTGGAAAAGCACCTATTTACCTGAACGTGTGTTGCTGCATCTTACCCTTTGCTGGCCCTTAGCCAGGTAAAGGAGCTTTTCTGTGCTCCTGTTGCCCTATATAAGTTGATGTTTAAGCTTTTTTTTCCAGGGGTGAGGAGGGTTTCCAAAAGTGAAATCAGGGAGATTTTGGTATCTTTATTTCTTCTGAAATTTTCACAGTGCTGAAAAGTATCTTCAGGTAACTCTAGAGGTTTTTTTTGTATGTAAACCATCCATTCTCTGAATTTTTACAAACCTCTAGCATAAATACCTTTCTGAAATTCAGTGTCAGGATCCTCATAGAAATGTTGAAGCAGAAGACCACTGCTGTTGCTGTGATTCAGTTTTTTGGGTGCAGTTGCTAAGAATATTCAGAGGCTGACTAGGGTTGTGAGTAGCAAGTGTTCACTGCTTTCTGGTGGAGATTGTTTTGATTGACTCTCATTAGTTTTGAGTTAATGAGTTGATGATCCATAAAGGAAGATGATGCTCTGTGAATGCATTTGAATGTGTGTGCTCTTCCTTTTTTTTATAACACCCACTTGTCTAGTGCTTTCTCCAAGGTAAGGCATGAGATTCAAATGGAACTGGAGAATGCTGCTCATAAATTATGGAGCTACTGCCCCATGGTTACTCTGCTGACATCAACAACATCAGACTATCCTTCACAACTCAGCTTTTTCTCCTGTATTTTGTCAACTTCTAAGGTTTCTACATCCCCTGCTTAAGATTGTTCTTCATCCTTGCATCCATTTTCAGTCCAGGTCTTGTGTATGGAGTCCCAAACCAATTTCTTGTTTGGGACTCCATATACACTGCTTTGGAGGACCTGAGTGGAGAGCTTTAGGGAATGAGAGGAAGCAATATGGCAGATAGAAGAATCTGTTTGGGAGGTCTGTGGGCTGTGGTGTGGCAAAGGATGTTACTCAGTAAGCAGAAGGCCCAGTTAAAATCCTAGAATTCTGCATATTGTGCATCATTCCTGCTAAATGTGGCAGGTTGGCTTCCACATTATCTGGAAGCAAGAGCAGGATGTGAGTGACTTCCAGCTCTGCTGCATTGTTGGCTTTGGTCTTCCAGGATTTTATATTCAGGAAAGGACAAAAGCTTCTGGGCCTTTCCAAAACGGGGCTGCTCAGGAAGGTGTGCCCAGTACACCTTTAATCCAGTTCCTTGTGGCACCAGTGGCAAGTGAGTCTTGGTAGCACACACTTCTTGTTTAGGCACCAGACCTGCTTCGGTGCTGGTGGCTGGCACCTCCCCTATTCCCAGCTATTCCTTGCTGTCAGCACTGAAGCTTGGTGAGTTTCACTGGGGAATTACCAGCATTTCCACAGTTAGAATCCATCTGTAGAGTAGGTACCTACTATGGGCAGGTTGTAGATAGATTGAAATAATAATTAAAAACATTTGCAACTAAGGTTCTTTATTAATTTGATAAAATGTTAATTCTCATTTATTCCAAAGACACGTTTTCCCTTTCAATATCCTTTGGTGTCCAAGGTATAGCTCAGACCTCTAGAAAATAAATTTCTGAAAGTGACAGTACACTGGTTTTGTTTCCTCTCATTCTCTGACTAAACTTTCTAGAAGCATCAGCACGACCTTATTGCAGTTTATTTCTTTCCCCTTGTGATTATAAAGCAAATACAGCCCTAAACTAATAGGGAAAAATTAATACCATGGAGAAAAGGTTACTGGCATTGAGAGGATGGGACTGTTTTTCATCTAGCAATGCCCTAATTTTATTGTGATCTTTCAATTCTGTTTTACAGATTGCCTCTCCAGCCAAGCTCCAGATGTATGCATTTGAGTAGGCTCCACCTCCCTATGGGCTCAACAAATGTACCACGAAATGGCACTGCTCACTGGGAATGCAGATCCTGAGTTCAGCTCCTACTCCTTCAACAACTTGGAAAACCTGTGTGAAGTGCAAACCAAGAAAGGCTTCTTCTACAAAAAGGCCAAACTCTTGCACCCTGGGGAAGACTTGTGCTGCTTAGCCCACCTAGATGACCGGACCAGGTTTGTGATCATCAACGTAGGTGGCATTAAATACAAAATTCCATGGACCACCTTGGAGAACTGCCCCTTGACCAGGCTTGGGAAGCTGAAATCTTGCAACAATTATGATGAGATCATGAACATCTGTGATGATTATGATGTTAGCTGCAATGAGTTTTTTTTTGACCGTAACCCTAGTGCCTTCAGGACCATCATGACTTTCCTGACAGCTGGGAAGCTGAGGCTTCTCAGGGAGATGTGTGCTCTTTCTTTTCAGGAGGAGCTTGTGTACTGGGGGATAGAAGAGGACCACCTGGAGTGGTGCTGTAAAAAGAGACTGCGCCAGAAGGAGGAGGAGGCAGCTGAGGCCAGGCTGTACGAAGGGGAGATGGTACTTAGTGAAACTACACAATGTGCCTTCCAGGACAGTAGCCGATTAAGTTTGTGCATGAGAAAGCTCAGGGACATGGTGGAGAACCCCCACTCAGGGATCCCAGGAAAAATCTTTGCTTGTATTTCAATCTCTTTTGTTGCCATCACTGCAGTCAGCCTCTGCATCAGCACCATGCCAGATGTCAGAGAAGAGGAAGATCGGGTGAGTGCAGCTTTTCTCAGAATAAAGCATTTTTTGGGGTTGTTGTCTCCTTAGGGGAGGTGAAGATCAAAGTCACTCCAGCAAGCATGCAGGTGTTGCATTCTGTATTCATGATGTGGAGGGCTGGATGGGGTGGTATATAAAGTGTTGCATCACTTAATGCTGAGGGAAGCTTAGGCCAAACTCGCTCTTGCCAGCACAGCTTTGCCATTTCACACCTGCTGGACAGCCTTAGCCAAGAGATTTGTTTTCTGGCCAGATGAAAAACTGTCTGTTGTAGGTGTAAAAATCAGGCTTGCTTGAGGGTTAATGTTGTATGTTAGATTAAGGGGGAACAGATACATTCTCCTTACAGGTACTTTAACATACCCCTTTGAATGAACTCTCAGTGCCCTGCTGTAAAACCCACATTTAAAATACTTGGATGCTGTGAGGTGAAGGGCAAGGAAGCTGAGGCAGCAGTTGAACAGCAGAAACAAAGCAAATGTCCCAATTTTCAGGCATGCTTGGTATTCTCAAGTGTAAGCTGCCTCTTGTTTCATTCCCTTGAAAATCAAGTCTTATGGATATTTTGTTTATTCTTTTGTTCAACAAATTTCCTAAGGGTTTAGTCCTTTACTTGTGCAAGCAGTTCAGTTTCCTAGAATTAGCCATATGTAGGCCAGCGACAGCTCTTCTGAAGATTGATAGAGGAGGACATTCACATTTTTGTTAAGTAGCTGCTGAAATGCAGTCTAAGGGGTTTGGGGACTTTTCAGAGAGTTCATGCACTCTTTAGTTGTAGGATCATAGAATCTCCTGGGTTGGAAGGGACCCATAAGGATCATCGAGTCCAGCTCCTTGCTCCACACAGGGCCAGTCCATGCCTGACACTAAATTTTTTGGGCTTATTTTCCAACCCTGTGGTTATTAAATGTGATTGCAAACTTCAGCTACTGAGTATGTCACCACATCGAGCTCTGACTCTCAGCTGAAGGCTGAGCTCACCTGAAAGCAGAACCTTCACCTGGGTGCTGAATGGCTCATCATGGCAGAAAAGAGAGAGATCTTTACCTGACAGGAGGTATGTAATGTTCTGTGTCATTACCCTCAGTAAGTTTGCAGATGACACCAAACTGGGTGGGAGTGTGGATCTGCTGGAGGGTAGGAAGGCCCTGCAGAGGGATCTGGACAGGCTGGATGGTTGGGCTGGGGTCAACAGGATGAGGTTCAACAAGGCCAAATGCCGGGTCCTGCACTTTGGTCGCAACAACCCCAAGCAACGTCACAGGCTTGGGCAGGAGTGGCTGGAGAGCAGCCTGGGGGAAAGGGACCTGGGGGTGTTGGTTGACAGCCACCTAAACATGAGCCAGCAGTGTGCCCAGGTGGCCAAGAGGGCCAATGGCATCCTGGCTTGGATCAGGAACGGTGTGGCCAGCAGGAGCAGGGAGGTGATCATCCCCCTGTATTCTGCACTGGTGAGGCCTCACCTCGAGTACTGTGTCCAGTTTTGGGCCCCTCACTTCAAGAAGGATGTTGAGGTGCTGGAGCGTGTCCAGAGAAGGGCAACGAGGATGGTGAAGGGTCTGGAGAACAGGCCCTACGAGGAGGCTGAGGGAGCTGGGG
>VXBZ01004365.1:63357-80080 GCA_013399135.1 Heliornis fulica | reverse complement strand
ATCTGGGGAGGAACAACCCCAGGGACCAGTATAGGTTGGGGACTGGTCTGTTTGAGAGCAGCATAGGGGAAAGGGACACAACCTCCCTGGGCAGCCTGTTCCAGTGATCTGTCACCCTCACAGGGAAAAAGTTCCTCCTTATATTAAGATGGAAATTTCTATGTTCCAGTTTGGAACCATTTCCCCTTGTTCTATCACTGGCCATCCCTGAGAAGAGCCTGGATCCATCCTCCTGACACTCACCCTTTACATATTTATAGACATTAATGAGGTCACCCCTCAGTCTCCTCCAAGCTGAAGAGCCCCAGCTCCCTCAGCCTGTCCTCAGAAGGAAGATGTTCCACTCCATCATCTTGGTGGCCCTGTACTGGACTCTCTCAAGGAGTTGTATGTCATTCCATAATATCCTGAGGGTATAGCATAGTTCATTACTCCACTGCTATCAAGTTGTGCTCTTAGCAAGTACTGTCCTGATGTTCTGAAAGAGAGAAATCTTTCATTTGTTTGTAATAAAAATATAACCTGGAAATTTCATCTCAGAGCTCAAGGATATGTTGCTGTCAACTCTGGAGGTTTGGAGTAAAGCAAGCAACCAGATTCATGTTTGGCTGGACCTCATATAGATAGGTTGAGGTAATAAGATGATTCATGTACATTTCACTTAAAAAATTGCAGTAAGTCATTTAATGTTATAAAGGCTTACATTTTCATAGCTTAAAATGTGGTGACTGAGAGAAATATAGGAAGTTTTGAAATTGGGGACTTTTTGCTGTGTCCATGGAGAAGTTTAGATTGAAGACAAATTAAGTTAGAAGACCAGTCTGCAAATAAAGAATTTTTAAAAAGGTTAAAACACTTCTTTTGCAATAGGTTTTTAACAGAGGCTTAAAAAAGAACCAGGAGAAAACTATAAAGTTGGATTTTCTGACAGTAAGCATGATATTAGTTCCAAATATAACCATGATAAAGATGATTCTGAGTACAATCAGAAATGTTTTTGAGAAAAATACATCATTAATTCTAGTCTGTGTAGAACACCACCCATTAGTCCAACAGTATCATTTTTGTGAGGTTACAAAATTTTCTGAAAAAAAAAATTAAATTTCTCATGTAGATTCTTCTATTTCTGTAAGAAATTAGGGTCAGATGGCATCCTTCCTTAAAAAATGGCCTTTTTCAAAACCTTACCTACCATAGTAAATGTTTTAAAAATTTCTCTTGGCTCTTGAAGCAGCAGAAAACTGCCATGAGGAATCATCATCTAGTAACGGTGTATGCAAGGCCCAGAGCCACCTGGGTGTTTTGCTGGTGACTTGAGAGCAGATATAAACCAGTGACCAACTACATTTCCAAGTGGGATAGAAATGACACTCTAGTCAGAGCCTGGATGTGTCTGGTGGGGTTAGCTGAACTGATTTGAGCACGGGGAGGTAGTGAACTGGGAGTTCAGCAGCAGCAGTGCTACCTGTACATGGAGAGAGAGGGAGAATAGGGAGCCCAGGACAAAAGACTTTTGGAAAGTGGGGACTTGGAAAGGATTTAGAGACTGTGGTGATCTGCTGGTTGTACACAATTTTCCATCTGAAATGGGAAGAGGGAAAGCATGAGGCTTGAGAGAACTGTGTCCACATTGGTATCCATTAGGAAGTTAAGTTGAAAAGAAAATGTTACAAGAATTCTTTAAAATCTGAAAAAATCTTCTTTATACTGAAACAGTAGAAGAGTTTTTAATACAGTAAACAGTAGAATAAGAGAATGTGAACAGCACTAACTGGACCCTACAGCTATAACAACTCATGCCCTTAATGAAGTGTATTACAGTGTGGGTAATTAACAATGGAAACCGTTTATTTAGAGATGCTTGAATACATTTCACACAGTTTCCTACATTCTGTTCAGTCAGTAAATGCATGTTTGTTCAGTGTCACCTCGGTTGAAACCATGAATGTAGCTCGTGAGCTGTTTGGTGAGGTGCTGTGCTCCTTGGATTAGCTCAGGAGCCCCTTCTGGCCTTACAGCTAGGGGAGCAGCTGCCATCTTGTCCCCAGGTTGCCCATTCAGGAGCACTGCCCCCGTGAGCAGGAGGTGCCAGCGAGGGTTCTGTACATCTGGGACTTCCTTGGCCCTCACACATCACTTGAAGTCATCAGGAAGATGAAGTGGGTGGTGGCAGTTCATAATTGTGATGAAAGGCAAAGGCAGCCAGAAAACCTCCAAAGGCCTGAAGCTTTCTGAAGAGGAGGGACATGGCGCTTGCCTGCGTTTGGGGGGGTGCTGCAGGGGTTGAGACATGGCACCAGCAGGTGCTGCTGTCCAGTCTTGAGCTCGTGGATCACTCAGGAGCAGGATGCCTTGGCTGGAACAGGCCAAGACACATGTCAGCCCGGCCTCTGGCCATTTCACCTTCCTCTTCAGGCCTGCACACACAGGCTCACACACACTCCCTTTGCCTCATTTCCCAAGCCTGGATGCAAATGGGAAATGCAGAGGGTAGTGTGAAGGTCCCAACCATCCCTGAGCTGTGTTGGAAGCTTGGTACATGTGGGTAGAGATGATGACAGAACACAAATGGCAGCCCCCTCTGGAAGGGTCCATGCACCCAGTGTCTGTCAGAAGAGACTTTCTCCCAGTCTACAGCCAGTTGCCTTCATACACAGCAGAAACATTGGCTAATTTAAGGTGCCTGATGCAGTTCTGTTCTGCTGTGCTGTCACAGAGAACAGTTACTGTTGCCTTGGGCAGGAGGAGTGAATGGGAGAGAGCACAGGGGTTTGTGGTGGTCAGATGCACCTTGCAGAACTTCATCCTGGTGGCAGATGCAGGAATACAGCTGAGAGCATCTCAGTGCAAGGGCAATGCAGTAGCAGGGCTGCCAGGGAGCAAATCTACACACAGGCAACATAGCCAAATCCTCTGCTTGCTTCAGTTAATAGGATAAAGGGAAAGAGAATGGGAGAGGGGGAAGAGACACACACACACTTATAGAGCAGGTTACAGGAACAAGGAAAAGTAATGTGGGTCAGTAAAATAGAACCAGCAATGCATGGGAGGCAGGAGGATCAGAAGAATTTCTAAGGAAAGGGAAAACTGGAGGAAATAAAAGGGAAAATATGCTTAATATGCTTTGAATGCTGTTAAGAATCAGTTCTTTTTAATACCATTAGTAAGTGAGAGAGAGAAGAAGACTGAGATTCTTTTTTACTGTGCAACAAGCTTGAGGAGAAGGAGGGAAGATGCTGAGTTTAGGAAGACCACAGTTCCAGACACTGTATATCTGTGTACACAGCCAGGTGCCACCACAGCATCATCTTTTCCCAGGTGCTGGGTAGGTGTCAGAGCGTTGGGAACACCACTGCTCTGTGACACAGCCCTGTCTCTCATGGGCTGGTCCTTTCAGAGGAAGGTGTTGGGTCTGGGTGTCGTCATTCCCTGGGGAAACTGTTCCAACTGCATGAGAGAGGACCCACATCTCATTTTTGCAGTCCTGCCATGTGCTGGAAGTGCCAAGGGCCATTGCTAGAGTGGTTTTTTTTCAAGCAAGAACTGAGCCTGTCTTCTTTTCAGAGCACTGGATAGAAAATACAGAACAGCAGGATTGTTCTTCATAAATTGGGAGACTTGCTAATTTGTGAGGTAGCTGGACTGGTTCATGCAGAAACCTGGGATCAAGCATTTGCTTCAGTTTACAGAGAATGGATTTTTTTTTTTTTTTAAACCCAGATTGTAGCTCCCAGGCCCCAGGGGATATGACACCTCTATTACAGCTAGAAAAGAGAGTGGGTTGAGGAGGAAGATTACTAGTTCATGTGAAACTCAGGGAGGGGGGAATGGGGGACCCCTGACAACAAGGAGGCTTGACTATTCTCTGGGGTTTTTTTTTCACTTTTAATTTCAATGAAAAATAGTGGGCCAAAGTCAAGAAAAAAACATTCTGGAAATCTGGAAATAGAAAATTCCAAGGTAATTTTTACTCAGAAACACTAAGAACATCGATGTTTATGAAGTGAAGCTGTTGTTTGGGGGACACTGCTGCTTGGTGAAACTGTCATTCTTTTGTCTGCTTTAGTGCCTGTGTCCATGGCAGAGACTCTGGTGAACACATCCACTGCACTGGCAAATCCTTGTCTCAAATGCCACAGGAGTTGCTGAGTCTCTGTGGACCTGTGTCTTCCTGTGTAGAGATCTGTCTTCAGCCCATTGCTGGATGGTACTGAGAGGTTATGAAACCCCAGGTGCAAAACCAGGGTTTTGACTCAGAATTCTTGTTCAAACAAATGGTAGTAAACCTGTTCTTGTGCACAGAGGTTGTAATTCTCCTAATGTTGCTAACAGCCTACAGACAAAAGCTGTGGATGGGTCAGGTAGGCATCTCAGACCACGTGAGGCCTAGGCCCAGCAGCGTCAGGCACGTCATTAATGCATTTGCTAGTTGAACATTGTAGGCAGGTTGGACTTGCAGGGGTCCTCTGAGATGGGTGCAGCACCCTGTTCTCATGGGTCCTGTGTCACTCCACCATTGTCAGAAACTGAGAAGTTTCATCTTAAAAGGTCTCTGGCCTTTGCTGTTCTTGCAGAGGGTCTCTTGGAATCTGTTCTTGCAGAGGGTCTCTTGGAATCTCCCATGTCTTCTAGTGTCCAGATGCTGAAACCTGGTGTAGCTATTTCTTCTCCTGCCAACACTGTCCTTTTCATCAGTGATGGGGTTGTCTTTGCAAATACCTGGAACAAACTGAGCATGTTATGACCCTCTCCTTCCCACTCCCACCTCACCTGCTGATTGCCATTAATTGGCTGATGGTCTTGGCCTTCTCAGGCACTCCTGAACCAAGTCAGGTTTTGTGGCAGAACTTTGCACTGGAGAGAATTAAGAAATGATCATATATCCCATTGTGAGGGCTGAGCTGTGGGTTGTAAGCAGGCAGGTTACAACCTGTGATGGTGATAGCAGTACTTTCAGCAGGTGCAGAGAGCCTGAATGAGAACCTGGGACCACACCACTTTGCAGTGCTTCTCTTTATCCCCATAGTATATTTACAGACAGCAAACTTGTCTTTGCTTTCATTTGGTGGTGTAAAAAAGTCACATGCATTTGTCTGTTTCTGAGATAGGTTTTCCAAGCAGGAGCCACCCAAGTAACCTTGGGTTACTGTTCCAGCTCATTCCAGTTTGAATAGCTGGTTCCTGAACAAACCAAACCCTTCACTTATATATTGGGACCTATCAGCAAACTCCAGATACAAATGTTGTTTTGCATGTGCAAAGAAGCAAGAAGGAATTGCTGGCAAGACTTGTTGCAAGGGTGAAAACTGCTAGTTGTGAGCAGTTGTATGTACTCATTGTAGTGAAGCAGATTGCAAACACAAGAAAACCACAGAAATACAAAGTGCAAGGAATGAGGAGGTCAGGAGACAGCGAGAATGGAGCAGAGTCTTAAGAGGTATCTTAAAGAAAATATTTCCCAGGGTACACCACTCCACCTTGAACTCCAGTACAGCTGCTCTGCCCTGGTGTGTGGTGTGGTCAGACTGGAAGTCAGTAGTGACTGACTGCTGGAGCACATACTGTTCCCTCAGCCTGCTCCCCACTGCCATCACGGTGTCTGAGGAGTTTTAAGATGTGAGAAGTCTTTAATCTCTGGGTGAGGTACTGTGCTGTTCCCAGTAGGCACCTGAAAATCAGGCAAGTTGATGGTATTTGTTTCATAGGCATTTATGGTCTGTTCTGTTCTTTATATGTTTCTTCCTTCTTCCACATTTTTGTTCTTGGTTGCTTTCCATAAAGTAGAGACAGATAACATCTGTTTCCTTCAAACAAATACTCCTCCTTTTGGAGAAGTATGTGCCAAAAGTGGATGTGGATCTGAGAGAAGCTGGTTGAGAAGGTCTCAATGAGAGAGCACTTTGTGCATCTGTAGTACTACTTAGCAGCTTTCTGTACTTCCCAGAAGCTCTGCTGGGGCAGAAAGAAGCAGGACAGTGGACTGAAGACTATATCTGTGTCTGGCAGGGACAGTAAGTGAAGGAGGCAGGGAAATGGAGGGTCACAACAGTCTTGCTACCACAGTGCACAGGTAAACTCCTCACACACAGGGTCTTCTCTTCCCTCCCATCTCTCCCAGACCCATTTCAGAGCTTTCAGTGGACACAGCCCTTTGGTGTGGCTCCTGCATGTCAGAAGAGTGTGTTGAGACTGAAGTGCCAAGGAACCTGCATCTCAGTAACCCCTTGGCTAGGGAACTGCAGCTGACAGTGTGTCACTTGACAAGCTGATGAGACTCTGGCTGGGGATTTTAGCACACCCTGAAGTTACCTTCTAGTAGTTGCTGTAGTCTTTTGTTCCTGTCTGTGTTCCATGTTTACTTGCAGCTTCACTGGCAGAATAAAAATGACAGGCTTTGAAAAGTGATTTGGGGGCTGTGCAGTCTCAGAATAAGATGGAATATGGAGAGATAAGTCTAAAGTTGATATAGCTCTGCCCACTTCTTTGCCTTTTCTCTTCAACAAATTGTACAGGAGCAATTGTACAAAGTTATCTCATGTCCATAATGTGACTGGGAACCATTAGTGACAACCCTCCCACTGAAGGCAAGGCTCTGGTTGCTGTCTCCAGCAGCAGGTCTGAAAAGATGAAGCACAAACTAACCTCTAGTTCCAGATCACAGTGCAGACAACAAGAAGCAGAGGGCTCCTCCATGGCCCCTTGGTGACTTTAAAAACAGAACCCATTATTTGAATTCACAGCCAGCCAGCTTTGAGGACAGACTCCACAGTGGTTGAATCATCTGTGCTCATGAGCACAATACCCAGAGCAGACTGGCTGTGAGTTCAGCATGACCTGTGCTTTGGTGGTGGATGTACTGAGTTCCAGTCACCCATCTGTAGGTGGCCAGTGGTGAGGGGAGTGTGCCTGTGCCCGGTGGCAGGGTGTGACACTGCCTGTCCAGGCTCACATCACAACAGTCATCACAGAATCACAGAGAATCAGGAGCTGGAGGAGACCTCGAAAGACCATCCAGTCCAACCCCTCTGCCTGAGCAGGATCATCTAGAGTAGATCCCACAGGAAGGTGTCCAGATGGGTCTGGAATGTCTCCAGAGAAGGAGACTCCACAACCTCTCTGGGCAGCCTGTGCCAGTGATCTGTCACCCTCACAGGGAAAAAGCTTTTCCTTACCTTCACATGGATCTTCCTATGCTCCAGTTTGGAACCATTTCCCCTTGTCCTGTCACTGGCCATCCCTGAGAAGAGCCTGGATCCATCCTCCTGACACTCACCCTTTACATATTTATAGACATGAATGAGGTCACCCCTCAGTCTCCTCTTCTCCAAGCTGAAGAGCCCCAGCTCCCTCAGCCTGTCCTCATGCTCTCATCCTCACTGTGAAAATCAGCTGGTTGCTTTCATCAAAAAATTACTTTTCCTCAGAAAGTGACAGTGTGAGCAAACTCTTTGGGTGTCACCAAGGAGGCACATTTCTGTGGGTGTCACTGTCTTGCTGGAGTTATCCTCAGGGGAGGCTTCTCCATTTCACAGGGCTGGCTGGGATGGGAGAGGACAGTGACCCAGCCCCCCGTGCTGTCAGCTTCCAGTGTGCCAGCTCAGGAGCAGGAGTTGGGTCTTACTGGAGCAAGGCAAATGCTTCAGGTGCTGGACTGCTAAGTCAAAGTCTGTCCTCTGAATCCCTCTGCAGATGTTCACTGAAACAGGGGGGACAGCCTCATGCCCAAGTCCAAGGGGAACACCCTGTGCTGGGCTGGGCAGTGTCTCACTCTCCTCAGGGACTCTGTCAGAAGGTCCCTTAGCCCTGAGCATTGGCACCAGCACATGGGTTACATCAGCATTTCAAGTTCCAGGTTATTGTTGAAAAAAGAGCTTGGTCTGATACTGACAGAGAAACACCTGACATTATGTGACCCAAAAGGCTCAAGTAACAAGGGGCAGGTGGAAGAGAACAAAAATACCCCTGTGAAAACATCATTATTTTAAAGCTTATGTAAGTGGTTTTATATGCATTGCCTCTTGTGTTTGGGTGTTTTTCTTAACATATACTTTTGACAGGCAGGGAAATCTTTACTGGGGGGGGTGTTGAAGGGGAGTGGGCAGCACTGAAATGTCTTTCTTGAAAGTATCATGAGGCTGCTGACCACACAAAACCACGTCTGCAGAGCAACAACAGGACTGGGGAGGTGAGAGGTGATCTGGCTTCTGACATCTCCTAATACCAGAGGGAGGAGAGAGTGACAAAGCCTGCAAGGATCTAGAGGAGAGGCACAATTTCTTCTCAGGAGACCATAGGACAAAGGTAGGGTCAAGAAGTCGTGCAACACACAGTGGAGGGGTTTTCTGAGGCACAGATCAGGGAAGTACCAACAAAAGACCCTCCAAGACAAAGCAACACGTTTCTGAAAGATGCCTGAGGGTTTTAGACCATACAGAGCTGGGTTTGAACTCCAGGGACACCAGCTTTTCATTCTGTAATTTTCCTTTACAAAATGTTTCTCCAGAAGAAAGATAGTGCTGTGGGCTTTTTGAAAACAGATTTCTGTAAGTCCTAGTGAAGAAGAATCACTTTAATTTGACTGCAGAGCATTACTCATTGAGACCTTCCTTCTTTTTCCTTTTTTTTTTCCACTGAGTTGACATTAGTATCTGGCTCCAAAATCCTGTGGATTTTGTCTGTCCCCACCTCAAGTAATTTCTGCACAGGAAAAAAATAACCCACCAACTATTTGAAAGAAACATATGTACAGACATAAATAAACATACACATCTTGTAAAGAAAACTCTTTCCATAGGCTTTTATTATATCACTGCTTCTTGCAATCAAAAGCCTGAGGGATTGTTTCTTTAATTGCATGGTTATGTGCACATTAAACAGAAAATGTTAGTCTTTTAATTCAAGAAAAGTGCAATAGGGGAGTCCTTTGTGATTGCCAGTCATGCCTTGTTGTTGTTGTTCAGACCTCTGGAAGACAAAAATCAAATTCTTATGAAAATTAAAAAAAATAAAAGGTTTTCCTGTGGTCCAGTTTCAAAAAGCTAGAAATGAAATCATCAAAATGTATCAAGAGGAAGAAATATGGTTATTTAGTGTGTGAGCTGGCTATTTATCTTATAAAAAATAAGCAGCAGTCTGTAGTTCTTAATGCAGATGTTTACAGCTGTCAGTTGATCTTTCTTGAGAATGTGCAGGTTTGCTGCAGACCTCTTTGGGCAGGATGCTATCCTGTTCTGTTAGGACTTGTTTTTCCCTTATTCCAGTGGCTGATTCATTCTTCATTCTTGGTTGCTTTTTCTTCCATCTGTGTGTGTGTCTTTCTGTGCTTTTTTTTTTTGTGGTTGTTTTCTTGCATGGAAATAAACCCCCTCACAACCCTAAGCAGAGTTACTGCATCTGGTTGAACTTGAAAACATGGTTAAAAGTCTTAGAGAAAAATAGGGTTTTTCAAGGAGGAAAGACTGCAAGGAAGAGCAGCTGAAAGAAGCAAAGCACAAAGAACACTAAACATGTTTTTCTCTTGCTGTTTGTGATTTCATGTGAGGAAAATAATACAGGGATGATACTGAACCACGATCCAGGGGACAGGAAGACCTTTAAGGAGTAAGAACAAAGACCTCTGGCAGGGTGAGACACAGGTCTGTTTACTAAAAACCTGTTCAGAGCTCATTGTTGGGGCAGCCTCCATCCTGTTGAGACTGCAGTTACTATCCATACTGGGGAAGAGTAGCACTTTGCTGGAGATAATAGGGCATTAGCTGGAAGAGGGGCTGTTTCACCCTGTTACAACAAACTCCATGCAGCAGAGCATCATCACTCCACTGAAGAGGAGTATGTTTGCTGGGGGAAGCGTGGAGAAAGGCCAGAGCCCAGCATCACCTCTGGATGGAGGAGAGTCCAGCTCCTCATCACGGAGGTCGGGCTTAGCTCTGCTCTGTTGGATGGCCCAAGCTTCAGACACTACCAAGCCTCTCGTGCTCAGCTGAGGGAAGGTTGAGGCTCCTGCACTTGAGTTTTGGTGTAGCTCTGCAGGAAGATTGGAGACATAAATAGCAAAGCTGTAGGCTTGTGAACCTATATGGGATAGATGTGTCAGAGTGTGGGAGGGCAGGCAGAGGCTTCCAGAAGTCATCTCCACTGGTAGATGGTTAATGAGGAACAATTTTCACTCTTGTTTGCTCCCACACCAAAAGAAGTAGACAGTGCTTTGGGGAGTTCCCTTATGCACCAAATGGAGAGTGCTGGGAGAATTAGGTGTCTAATTAGCTACTAAACACCTTAGTGCCTTTGCAGCTCTATTCCAAGGGTAAATTCTCCATAGGCTTCACTGCCTTCCCTTAAACTTTTAGTGTCAGAGAAATTATATACATGCCCATCAGAATGCAGAACACCTACTGCCAGACAGGTCTCTTAAGGCAAGCTGCATCCTGGTGTCTGTACATGGTGGTGATGTGCCCTCCAGAGAGAGGCATGTTGGGTCTTTTACCTTCTTGCCATTGGTGCTGTGCTCCAGCCATACCTGTTCTTCCTGAAGCTTGGCCTGATCCCTTTGCCCACATGCAGGGGTAGTGTCAGGAGCAATTGCCCTGAAGGGTGAGATGAAGCATATCCTGATGAGAGATTGCCAGGAACCAGGTTTCTGGGACAGCATTGGTCTGATGGCTCATTTCTTGGTAATAAGGTGAGAAGTTACAGTGGCACAGGCCTTCTAATGACTTTGTGAGCTTTGGCTCTGGCCCACAGAGCCAGATTTGTACAGTGGTGTGAAAGCATCATAGTTCTGTATCTGATGGGAGGGCTTGACAGCTTAGTTATGCTGTGATAGGAGCAAAACCAAAGTGTTTTGGCCTACATGTTATGATTGTGACAAAAAATATTTATTCATGACCAAATCACTTTGCTGAGGCAGATATAGATTAAGCTCCTTCTAGTCTTCACACCTCTCCAAATGAGGAAGTTAAAGACAGACAATCTGAGTTAGAACACCAGTAAAACAGGATTTTCCTTCCTGCAATATGCTTAAAATCTTGATAGCAGTTTCGATGGAGCAAGTAATTTGTCTCTCCCTCTCAGGATGAACCCCTGGGAAACAGTGGGAGGTACATCATATGAGACCTCACCTGGAGTACTGTGTCCAGTGCTGGAACCCCCAACATGAGAAGGACATGGACCAGTTGGAGAGGGTCCAGAGGAGGCCACAAAGATGATAAAGGGGCTGGAGCACCTTTCCTACGAGGACANTCTAGTTGGGGGTGTCCCTGCTTCTTGCAGGGGGGTTGGACTGGATGACCTCTGGGAGTCCCTTCCAACTCTAATCATTCTATGATTCTATGGTTCTATGCCAGCTGAAAGTGGAATAGACACACACAATAATCTATAAATACAAGGCACTACAACCTTTGAATCTTTCATCATGTTTAATGCAAGGACCATAAACACTAGCTCTGAGGATTTCTTTTCACTTTTTTTCCCACCCTTTGACCTCTCCTGGTCATTGTCTCAATCCCTTCTTAGGTATGAGCTGGAGAGAGTGTCTCCACACCTTGGTGTAGAGGTAACACAAGGCTTCGTGCTCAGTGTGATGAGTCTAATCTTGCTGCTGGTGGTGTCCTTCAACCCTGTATCCAGTCACTCCCTGACATGTTGGGGAATGCTGTAGCTAGCAAGGAGGGCAGAAGTCTCATCAGCCCTTTGCTGTCTTCTTTCAGAACAGGGGAAAAACTGTGCATGGACATTTAGAGGCAGTTAGGATGTGGTGCTGTGAAGCAAAAATTTCCTCTGTGCTGCCCAGCAAAGGACACCTGTAGTGACCATGTGGGCAAAGGTGCTTATACACATGCCAGGTTCTCAGCTTCTCCAGTGGTGGGACAGGGAGCAGCTTGACACAGCCTCACCACTCTTGAGTGACATTGTATTGCTGTAATTTAGCACAGACAAGCAAAATGAGGTTTGACATTGGTGTCTGATACCTGCTGCATCCAACAGGAAAGAGTCCAGCACAGGGCCACCAAGGTGATGGGGTGGAACATCTTCCTTGTGAGGACAGGCTGGCTGAGCTGGGGCTCTTCAGCTTGGAGAAGAGGAGACTGAGGGGTGACCCCATTAATGTTTATAAATATGTAAAGGGTGAGTGTCAGGAGGATGGATCCAGGCTCTTCTCAGTGATGGCCAGTGATAGGACAAGGGGCACTGGGTTGAAGCAGGAACATAGGAAGTTCCATGTGAATATAAGGAGAAACTTTTTCCCTGTGAGGGTGACAGATCACTGGGACAGGCTGCCCAGAGAGGTTGTGGAGTCTCCTTCTCTGGAGACATTCCAGACCAATCTGGACACGTTCCTGTGTGATCTATCTAGATGATCCTGCTCAGGCAGGGGGGTGTGACTGGATGGTCTTTTAGGGTCCCTTCCAACTCCTGACATTGTGTGAATCTGTGAGTCAGACACCCCACTAGCATGGATGGAGTCCTGCATACTTACAGGACTTTTCACAAGCTCTTCAGAGTCAAACTGGCTCACCAAGTAAACACACACTTCCCTCAAATAACCCCCCTTTGCCTTCCACTCGAAGCCTCCACAGCATTAGTGCTTTTATAGGAGCACTTCCTGAGGAAACAGCACTAGCCCTGTAATTGTCCACATCAACCCCTGTTGGTTTGGAGAAGCTGGAGTCACTAGCAGTGATGCAGCAGCAAACTGCAGTAGTATTTGTGCCGTGGAATTACCAGTCAGAGCTCAGCCATCACCAGCAGAATTGTCTCCTGCTGTTCTGGTGTGCCAGGGCGGGTTGTTTACAGGCCTCATGACTGAAGGGCCAGAGTTGTGTTTGTTTTCCTCTAGCAGCTCCTCCAAGGCCTCAGGAAGCTTGGGGAGGGCATCCTGGCCATGGGTGATGGAATCAGTAATGGTTTCCACTCCAGACCCTCCCTATTCTCTTGTGGCACTTTGTTCCTTTAGAAATAACCACGTTTCTCAGTACTTTACATAAAGGTTTGACTGTAGGGTAGTGTGTTGGCAATGTTCACTGGAATGTAAACATATTTACTGTCCTCTGAATACTGGATCATGGATGGCTCCAAGCACCTATCATAAAACACTGTGGGTCTTCATGGTCTATTTATAAACAGTCCATTATTGATCAGGAGGGGAGATGGGGGTCACCCATTTGCTAAACTCTGTAAATCCTGCACTAATCCTTTCTAAAGGTGTTAAGGGAATTCAGTGTGAGCCTCTGGCCTTTCAGCAGTGGGTTGTCTGGCTGACACCTGATACCACCACACCAAATTCTTGACAGCCTCATGATACTCCTGAGCATCACTGACCCATCCTGCAGCCAAACACTGTAGCTGGTAGCTCTGGCTTCAGTTAGCCAGACGTTCCAGCCATGATTTACCTTTGGTACCTCACAACTTGTGTTGGTTTCACGTGGTTCTTTCCCAACACCCTGTTTCTTGGGTTCACTGCCTGGCTAAACGGTTTGTCTCCCTCTCCTGTGTCCCTCTCGTCCCCAGGGCGAGTGCTCCCGGAAGTGCTACGACATCTTTGTTCTGGAGACGGTGTGCGTGGCCTGGTTTTCCTTCGAGTTCCTGCTGCGCTCCATCCAGGCCGAGGACAAATGTGCTTTCCTGAAAACCCCCCTCAACGTCATCGACATCCTGGCCATCTTGCCTTTCTATGTCTCCCTCCTCGTGGATGTGGTCTCCACAAAACCCAGCAGCAAGCCCGGAGCGGGAGCCGGGAACAAGTACCTGGAGCGCGTGGGCCTGGTGCTGCGCTTCCTGCGGGCCCTGCGCATCCTCTACGTGATGAGGCTGGCGCGGCACTCGCTGGGCCTGCAGACGCTGGGCCTCACCGTGCGCCGCTGCACCAGGGAGTTCGGCCTCCTCCTGCTCTTCCTCTGTGTTGCCATGGCCCTCTTCTCACCGCTGGTGTTCCTGGCTGAGAGCGAGCTGGGAGCCAAGCAGGAGTTCACAAGCGTCCCCACCAGTTATTGGTGGGCCGTGATCTCCATGACAACTGTTGGGTACGGGGACATGGTGCCTCGAAGCATCCCTGGGCAAGTGGTAGCCCTGAGCAGTATCCTGAGTGGGATTTTGTTGATGGCTTTCCCTGTCACATCCATCTTCCATACCTTCTCCAGGTCCTACAGTGAGCTGAAGGAGCAGCAGCAGCGAGCAGCGAGCAGGCAGATGATGGAGAGCACCAAGCTCCAAAGTGGTGACAGGACACAGGGCCTCGGTGTCACAGACCCACCAGATGCTGCTGGGCAGATGGGTCACCCCGTGGTGGATCAGGAAGCCAAGGAGAGTTGTTGATTCTTGGACAGCTGGAAGCGTCTGTTGGCACATGAAGCAGCACAAGAGGGAGGCCCTGTGGCAGGAAGAGCCCCCTGAACTGCACAAGTGATGTGCAGACACACACAAGGTTGTCTCTGAAGACCAACTTTTTACCTTAAGGGCCCTTTGAGAAGTGCCCCTAGAAACCCCACCGAGCACAGCTCTGCTCCATCACTTTTGGCAGGGCATTTCTTTACTGTTGCAGCCCCCAAGGAGCAGCCTTTGACAGTAGCCAGCCAGGAGAACATAAGCTGATGGACAACCCTTGCTGGGGTACCATGTGGTAGAGCAGCCAACGTGCCACCTGCTGAATGAGGGGGCTCCCCATGCTGTGATACCCCAAGTGCTGGGCCAACTTGTTGGTTTTTTTCCTTTTGCTGACAGTTGAATACAAGAAGTATCTTTACATGGCATTTCTCCACCCTCTGCTGTTTCCATCTCTCATGTGTCAGAAGATGTGTTTAATAGACAGCTAACCCTGAACTACACCTGGCCCAAGAAGGAGAGGAGGGTGGTGGTAAACCAGCAGCAGCAACCAGCTCTGCATCCTCTTCCTCAGCAATGGTGGCTGCACTGACTACAGTTATGTGCAAAGTGGAGTAGTCCAAACCCAGTGAAGCCACTGAGATGCCTTCAGTGTGCTCTGGCCCGTGCTGCAGTGTAGCAGCTCTGCTCTAGGTTAGGAGAAGCCTTTTAATTTTTATTCCTTACTGAGAAAAACAAACATCCTGTCATCTAAAAATTAGAATTATTGTTCTGGGTCTTCCTGATTCTCAGAATATTTAAGTCAATTTAAAGGGAAAATTAACCACATGGTGGCATCTGCATGTTTGTTTGCTGCTGCCCCCCACAACCCCACGAGCTCTCCAGCCTCCTCCCTGGAGGAGCTGTGTAGCTGGTCCCCAACACACTGTGGGGACTTCCAGTGCTGCTGAAGGTGGGATACACTTGGGGGTGAAGGGAGATGGAGCCCCTTGTAGCACCACCCTCCTTTGTATGAAGACCATGCAGTGCTGCCCTCGTGTTCTCCTCCCCCAGGAAGGGAACAAAAGGTGATGCCTTGAAGGTGACATGTGTGTGGTGTGAGGGGTGGGGTGTGTTGGGACACCAATCCTGCGTTAGCCAGTTAAACCATTCCTTATAGGAGTGGAGGAATGGAAAATAAGAGGTTATATTGTATTTTAATAAAAATTAGAAGCTTTGTGGCTGATGGCTCACCTCTCATGGTTGTGTCTGTGTGGAGATACAGGAGGGGTGTGCATGTGTGCTTTGCCATGCTGATGTGAAGCCATGTGTGCCAGTGGGCTTGGTCCCATGGCAGTGGCCCATAGCAGCCACAGCCAGGCTAAGCAGCCCTGAGCAGCACAGGGGGTCACCCCACTGACACAGAGCAGCAGGGTGACCTGGGTTTGGCTGGGCCAGGGTTAATGCCAGCCTGGCAGCTGGTACAAGGCTGTGTTTGGGGTTTGGGATGGGAGCTCTGTTGATAACACCCTGATCTTTTTGCTGTTGCTAGGCAGTGTTTACATAGGGTCAAGGACTCTCACAGAGAAGGCCTGGGAGTGCACAGGGAGTTGGGAGGAGACACAGCCAGGACAGCTGACTGGAACTGACCCACACCACAGGACACCATGCTCAGACTCAACCTGGGGGAGGCTGGCTGGGGGCTTGGGCTGCAGCTCAGGCACTGGCTGTGCTGGGGTGGTGAGCAGCTGTGCTGTGTGTCACCTTCTCTACTGCCATCACCTGCCTTTCCATCGTACTGAGCTGGCACTACCTCAGCCCCTGAGTTTTACTTTTTTATCCCCAAATTCTTTTTTCCTCTGTTCCACTAGTGGGGGAGCACGCGAGGGGCTGTGTGCTCGTTTCAGCTGCCACAGCTCTGGATCCCTGCTGTGATCCCTGCCGGTGGGCACAGGTGATGCAGAATGCAGCTCCTCGGGGTGGTGAAGCTCCTGAGTAGAAGCAGTGTTGGCTTACTCAGAGGAGAGCCGTGCTGGAGCAGGAACCCTTGCAGAAGGGAGAGTTTCACCCTTGCAGTGCTGGCAAATGACCATGAATGAATGAATGAATGAATGAATGAATGAATGAATGAATGAATGAATGAATGAATGAATGAATGATGCTGCTTTTGGCACCGCAGCGTCACAAACACAGCAGGGGGACAGCAAACTGCAGCTCAGCTGCTCTACAGAGAAACAGACTGTGGTGGGTTGACCCTGGCTGGAGGCCAGACCCCCACCAGAGCCACTCTATCACTCCCCTCTGAGCTGGACGGGGAGAAAATACATGTTGAGAGGCTTTGGAGTGAGATAAGGACAGGGAGAGATCATTCTGCAATTAGTGTCATGGGCAAAACTGACTCAACACACAATAAAGGAAAGAAAACTCT
>VXBZ01004365.1:35868-55168 GCA_013399135.1 Heliornis fulica | reverse complement strand
CACCTGGAGTATTGTGTCCAGTGCTGGGCCCCTCAGGTCCAGAAGGACACAGAACTCCTTGAGAGAGTCCAGCACAGGGCCACCAAGATGAAGAAGGGAGTGGAACATCTTCCTTGTGAGGACAGGCTGAGGGAGCTGGGTCTCTTCAGCTTGGAGAAGAGGAGAGTGAGGGGTGACCTCATTAATGTTTATAAATATGTCAAGGGTGAGTGTCAGGAGGATGGATCCAGGCTCTTCTCAGTGATGGCCAGTGATAGGACAAGGGGCACTGGGTCAAAGCAGGAACATAGGAAGTTGCATGTGAATATAAGGAGGAACTTTTTCCCTGTGAGGGTGACAGATCACTGGGACAGGCTGCCCAGAGAGGTTGTGGAGTCTCCTTCTCTGGAGACATTCCAGACCAATCTGGACACGTTCCTGTGTGATCTACTCCAGATGATCTGCTCAGGCAGGGGGGTTGGACTGGATGATCTTTCAAGGTCTCTTCCAGCTCCTAATAACATCCTGTATCTCACAAAGACCAACCTCACACTCCATCTTCTGACATCTGCAAAGCCACGTGAGCGAAGATGTTCTGTGTAGCACCAGCCACCCAGCAAAGCCAGACTCAGGAGTAAACACACTGTTATCTTTCCTGAAGTAGCCCAGAGCTAAACTGGGGAGACTGGAAGGCAGGAAACCTTGCTGGTCTGGAGGATACAGCAGGAGAGCATGGTGTGCTCCTAGCACCAATCAGGGAGCAGGTTAGTGGTGGGCAGTGCCACAGAGCTATCTGGGGAGGCAGAGATAAGGCACATGGCAGCATCTGGGTGTGTGACAACAGGGATGCCAACTGGAGGGTCAGGAGGCAGGAACTGCACTGAAATAGCTGGTATTGCCAGAGGCTGAAGCAGACTTGTGGTAAAAATAGCACTTCCCAGTAATGTAAATCAGCACTGCAGTATCCAATGACAACAAACCTCCTCAAAGCAAGTGCCTTCCTTAGGCTGAGCTTGTTACAAGGAGTTACTAATGTAGTAAAAGCCAGTGTGTAAATTGCCATTGACCACAAAGGGGAAAAGCTGGTATTTTTTTCCACTGCTCCTAAAATCTCAAAGAGCACTTATTTACTCTGCTGTTGGAATTAATTCTCAGAAATTCACCATCACTTCTCATCAGGCACTTGACTAGGGATGGGTTGCTAAATGCTGGGTTTTAATAGGGCAATATGAAAATGCCCTACAGCACTGCTGTTCTCTGCCACTCACAGTACATTTCATGCAGACAGAGCACCAATCTTCATTTGATAAATAAATAAACAGCATGCTGGGTAACAGCATTCACTTTTTTTTTCATGGAAGAGCTTTGTTCAATAAAGTTTTTTGTATATTGATTCTGAAGTAACAGTAACTAGAGGCAAAAAACCCATGAATTAGTGTACTGGATCTGCAGTCAGCCAAAAATTATGGTCCATTGCAAAAATTATGGTCCATTGACTATAATTTTTACAGAATGTTGCTAAAATTATTCAGATGTAGAAAGTGCTTGTCCATTTTTTTAAAGAAAAAAAAAAAGGCAATTGTCTGTTGCTTCTCTTTGAGCAACTGTACTAGAGGCTGAAAAATTTACAGAAAACTGAAATTAGCCAGGTATTTAGGCTCAACTCCCCATTAACCAGGACTAGTTGAATCAAAGCTTTTCAGCATCTTCATTCCTTCCACTCAAAATCTAGCTGGGATATTCTCAAGTCTCTGATTTTCCTCTGGAGACTTTGCACATTCAGCTCAACATTAATCAATTCTTGGTCATTACACTTCCTTCCTTCCTTTGAAAGAGCAACAACTACCAAAAAGAAAAAATCTTGTAAAATAATAGATGTGAAGCCCTCTTTTCCTCCTACCTGGAAATCCAGTGTATTTTAAAGACTACATGCAACCACCCATCAAAATAATTTACAAAGAGCAGCCCATTAGCAGAGCTGGTACTTAGCACAAACCCTGCACAAGAAGGAGACTCGTCAGCACCCGCTTCCTATTTGTGCTGTAGATTTTTCTCACATCAACGTTATGACTCTGCATGTTTGTAGCTTAACACACAAACCCAAAAATACTCTGTAAGCTGGAAGACACAAAGAGAATCTGACATTAGACAGTGACTCCTGTTGAGAAATTCTGTAGTGGTCTGACCAGACATTTCCTCATGAAGCAGGAGGTACGTGCTGCCCTGATGGAATTACATCCTGCCACAGTCACATGCTTAGTGCTCAGACAATGAACTCAAAAATCCCAAACCATTCCCAATAACAGGAAAAAAAAGTGTAATTTATTGACTTTCATCTGCTTTGAAAGTTGCTGCTTCTCTTCTTTATTTCTTTCTTTCTATCCCAGACAACTGGAACTAGAAAAAAAAAAGGAGAATTAGCCCTTTTTGTTCAAGAAACTGACTACAGCTCCCCCCATCATGGCCAAGGGTCAGACAAAGACACTGGTGAGACTCTGACTTTTTACACTCCCACAGCTTCAGACATTTACTCCTAAGATGCTACTTGACTTTCATACATGTTAAAAATGGTTACAGTTCTTTAAATGACTGGAGACATAAAATCAGGAAAAAAAATATAATGTAAAAGCTGACAAACCAGTATTCCCTTCATGTCCACGTTGAAACAGCCTGGCAATGACTATACTAAATTTGGGTTTGAGAAACTAAAAAGAGTGTACAGAAGGTATCTCTCCTACAACCTTTTTAAGCTGTTACCTCCCACAAGCCATTTGCCTAGGAATGTCTGCAGGGGATAGCAGATTCAGTTACAACATCCTGACTTTGGAAAACGTTCAGCTCCCATTTGCAGTTCCAAAATAGTCTCCTTAGAGAAGACAGCAAGCATCCGTGACCCTGCACTTCAGTCAGAGGCTGGCCTCCCTTCAACAGTGAAACCCAGACCAGAAAACATGAAACCCAACTGCCATGGGATTTTTAACACTGCAGAAGCCAACCAGAAGTTCATGAAGACAGAATTTGTTCCTTTAAAAAGTTAGATGGCTTAGCAAGAAAGTCGTTCTCCTAATGCTAAAAGATTTGTTTAGCCTGACAAAAAATATTAAAAAGAATAAAAAAAAAAAGAGAGAAAAAGAAAACTTTGGGATCAGATATCCAGTGTCTGAAGTCTGAAAAGGAGATGTGAATACCCTAAGACACATCCTTCTGTGCAAGCAAGTAGGGGGTTGGTCCTTCCAACTCGTGCCACTCTGTGGATCTGTGATCTTGTCTGCCAATAGTGCACAGGCAGCTGGGAATCCAGGCATGAAACTGGTCACCATTCCTGTGTGCTCTGCCTCAACCAGGGTGCCTCACTCCTCAGTGATTCCTCCGAGGCTGGGACAGCACTGGCCATTTTATGTGGACTCACAAATAAACAGAGAAGGTTTAGAAAGTCCAGGATGTCTGCTGGCAAGACTTCTGACCCCGTGGATAACCCAGGCTGGGGCAGCTTATTCCTGAAGGTCTGCACCCCATGGAAGCCATGCTGCTTCAGTTTGTGAAGAACTCACATTAGACACGTCCCCCGACTGTCTCCTGTGAGAGGGACCCACACTGGAGCAGAGGAAGAGTGTGAGGAGTCCTCCCTCTGAGGTAGAAGGAGCAGCAGAGACAATGCATGATGAACTGGCCACAATCCCTATTTCCCCCTCCCCCTGTGCTGCTTGGGGAGGAGGAGGGAGATAAATTGGAAATAAGGTTAAGCCCAGGAATAAGGGGTGGGGGAAGAGGTGATTTAAGATTTGGTTTTATTTCTCATTATCCTACTCTGGTTTGATTGGGTAATAAATTACATTATTGTTATTCCTTCTTGAGTCTGTTTTGCCCATGAAGATAATTAATGAATGATCTGTCCTTACCTCAAGCCATGAGCCTTTACTGTATCTTTTCTCCCCTGTTAAGCAGAGGAAGGGCAGTGATGGGGTGGTCTTGATGGCCACCTAGCCTCCAGCCTGGGTCAAGCCACCACATAGGGTAAACAGGTATTTGTCAATTATTTTTCCTCATTTTTCCTCTATTTTATAACCTCCCAAGAGCAGCAGGCTGTCAGGCAGTTTAACCCCACTGTGCATACCCACCCAAAAGCCAGTTTTTGTTAGAACATGTCTGTCAAAGAGCCAAGGGGAAGCTACAAGAGACACAACATGGAGGATCACTGGTGTGGCCTCTGGCTGTTTCAAGCAGCTATGCCTGAAGTTTTGTCTGTGTGGGTCCAGAAGCTGCTAACCCTTAACAGCAAAAAATACACAGAGCACACCTAAATCAGACTGCCCACTAGCATCCCACTAATCAAGTTGTTCTTATTTCCCCCTTTCACCTCCCACTTCAGGCATTACAAAGAATGGAGCTGCAGGCACAGCTTCTGGCTAATTCTGCTCTAGGTGCTTTCATGTTGCCCACCCACTCAGCACACCCCCTACACCCCACAGCACCTACTGAAAGGCCCATCCCTGTGTACCTGCTTAAAGCCCAGGAGGCAGCACTCCTTCCCATAGCTCACCTCCCTGCAGGGTACCTTTGCCCTCCTCCACACCCCTGCCTGCTGCCAGGAGGCACCCCAAAAGGTCAGTGCTAGGAGATGGCAGTATAATGTCCCTGTGAAACACCACTTGGTGTATTTCTTCTTCTAGTTCTAAGTAACTTGGGACATATTGAATTTGAAAGGTAATAAAAAGACAGGAGGGAATAGAGCTTTCCTTCTGCACAGCTGCATATCCCAAGGCTCACACTGTAACACTTGTAAATCTTCCTTTCCTCCTACCCTAGACCACAAAGAAATCATCAGCCTCTTCATCCAATTTAACCTGAGATAATTTGAGCACATTTTCCCCTCATCCTCCTACAGTAACCAGGACATGGCCTGAGTGTGCTTGTAGTATTCCAATTCAGTAACTGCAATTGTCACTTCAGTCAACAGCCATGAGGTAACAGCCCCAGCTCTAGTGACTACCTTGTCCTAGATGATTAGCATTCACTGGTTGTCTCCACAGCCAGTGCACCTAAGGACAAAATCTAATATAACAGTCATTACTTTTCATGAATTAATAACATCCTTCAGCTACTAAAATGCTTCTCATATCCTAAGACTCAACACACTATCCCATCTTTCTCAAATTCTTGCCATCTGCCCCTTTGCACACTATGGATCCTGTTTTAAAAAATTCTTAGTACAAGGTTTAGTATCTGAAGGGATAGGGCTCCAGCCTCTACCCTGAAAGCTTACCACAAAACTCCAGGACATCTTGCTTGGTGTATAGATCCATTCCCTTTTGTGGGCAGGTACCATTCCCAGAACAAACCCCCTACCTCTGAGTTGTTAAAACAGCTTTTTCTGTCATGAGTTTTGTTTCTTTCTATGTTCCACTCAAGAATGCTTCAAGCACTTCCTCCTCTATCTCAGTTTTTGGGAAGACTATCCAACATGTCAGTCACTGCACTTCCCATTCTTCTGTTTACTCGTGCCTCTGTGTCTGAAGAGCAAGGGACCAAATGCACTATTGCACATCAACTTGCAACAGAAAATCTCCTGCCTTTCTGTACCACCCTGCAAAGTCACTTACCACAAAAAGTTCCACCCCTCTGCTCACTTTACAGATCTTCATCACAGTCATTATTACCACCAGGGATATTTGTATCTTGCATCTCAAGCTACATTTCTCCAAATGCAATTTGCATTTTACTTCCATTCCACATTTCTAATCTGATTCAGTCCTACTGCACTGAAAGACAATTCTGCAGTCATGTGAGTTGATCATTATCCTGCTTACATAAGTGACAAAGTGGTGAACTCTGACAAAACAATACAGGTGCTGGAATTTCAAGAATGAAGGTTCCCAACTTTGTTAGGTAACAGAGGAAAAGGACTATTTTCAGAATACTTTTATCTCTCTTTTATGCCTTCATGATAAGCTCAATGTATCACCTTCAGTGACTTGGCAAGACCTGACCTCCACTCTGCAGAACACTTTGTATGACAATTCCTTGCCAGCAGAAAATGGAGCACCCAAACATAACAGAATGGTTTTGTAACAGAAGTACAGGGAATTTTCTCTTTTATTTCAAATTTTCAGGGCACAGAGAAAAGCACCAAGTGAAGAGAGCACTGCTCAGACATGTCACCAGCACTTTACTCCTGTCACTGTGAAGAAGCCCTGTGCTGTTTGTAAAAGCATAATGCTTTTGGTTTGAAGTCATCTGCTTTGAATTTATTTTTTTTAACTGCTGCAATGAGGTGCCAGGGGAGGAGAAATGTGAAAAGGTTCAGTGTGTGCAAGAACTTTATCAGTCCACACTGTGCTATGATCTAGACAATGCTTAAGGGAACAGTAACAATAATGCTGCTCCTGCTGTCAGAGGTGTCGGGAGGGTGAGGGAAGGAAGGTCTCTCACTCCCTCCTGGCCTTTTCCAACTGCTTCTTCCTTCAGTTTCTGAAATTCTCAGATGTGTTGAGTGCACAGGGCACAAAGAACTGCCCTTGGAGCCTCATACTGTGCTGCTGCAGGCCTTGAGAGAGCAGCTCTGGGGAGACACAGTAGGTAAGCACAGAGGTCAATGCAGTGTTGACCCCAGCACAGTAACCCCCAGACCACATGTCCACAGAGAGTCAAGCAGACAGGGCAGGGTTTTGACCCTGGAGCATCAGACAGGAAAGGGAAAGAACACTGGATTAAAGGCAGAGATCACAGGTCTGCTGTAACTGAAAAAAAAGGGTGTGAAGAAGAGGAGATAATCTGCTTCCTAGCAGCAGAACAAAATGGCTTCAATCATTCCGCTGACACGCTGACAGGATCTGCCCTCGTCCCGACCGCGCTGACGAGAGAGACCCGGCCTGTTTACAGGCCGTGCCACAGCCTGGCTCTCGTGGTGGGTAGCAGCAGTGAGAATGGCTGTGTGACCTGTGACCAAGTGGATCATCTGCCCAGCCTGCTGGTGGAATGCAAGAAGACAGGTTGAGGAGCATCGTGGAGGCTGAGGAAGAAATAGACTGGTGGGCCCAAACTCTGTCCTCCTAAAGAAGAGAAGCAGGAACAATCACCAATCAAAACCCATGGGGGAGGGGGCCTTGGATCCTCTCCTGGCAGGCAGGAGGCAGTAGCTCAAAAGTAAAGGGTGAATGGAGGCATCTCTGCCCCCAATGAGGCAGGTGAACCTCCTCCTCCTCCCAAGTGCTTCTGTACAACAGGTAGGAAGCTCTGGATACTGAAGGCCATTCAGTGGAGGATATGGGTGACAGCCAAGCTACACCAGAAGTAGCAGCAAGGCCAGAAAGGCCTGCACCCCATCTCATGACCACCTCTAACAAGAAGATGGGTTAATGACAGTGCCTGAGTGGAAACACCCACACCTCCTGCTACTTATCTCTAGCTTAGGGGTTTGTTTTCTTTTAAACAGCAGGACTCCAAAGGAAGTAACTCACTGGAGCTGTTGTACCTATCCACTATCCAAAAACTCCCTCAGGGAAAAACATCCCAAGAAACCAGGGCAGTGGCATTTTTAGAGTACTTGCCCTATCTCCTTAAATCTAAAATCTTTCTAGAGGACATGAACAGACATTAGCTAGCCAGACCTGATTAAAGTCTGCCACATCTCTTCATCACAGCACCTGGCTATAAATATAGCAGCTTGCACTAATCTTCACAAAGTTTGAATAAAGCCAGGATTTGTCTACAGGACAAATCGTGCCTTCAGAAGTCAAAAGCTTTTCTTAAAAATAATATTTAAAGAGCTGCATGTGTTATAAATGAAGTATCTATAGAGCATCCCACAACAGAAGTTTATCTCCCTGAGAAATACTGTCTTCTAGTATTTGTTATCTATAAGGGAAATGAGGAAATAATATCTCAGGATATACATTTAATATAATAATAATAATTTGTTTCTTTCATAGCTCACTGCACTTATTTTACTGGATACATGATAAACAACTGCTTGTAACTAGCTCAATTTGCAACCTTTGGCTCCTGCACATTCTGAGACAACAAATGACAACCACTTCTCCTTCAGTAACCTGCGGTTTTTAAAACAGGATAATCACTGTGATAGACCCAGTACTGCCACAGGAGGGACTAAATTACTACTTTATTTCATTGCACACTAATCTGATGGAATGCAATACCAAGATTTTCCTCACAAATTGGGTTGTTATTTATGCATCTTAATCACGGTAGTTCCCAGTACGGAACGTGACTGGACCTGTATCAACAAACTGGGTATTCCCCTTTAACACAACAGAGAGATTGTCACTTTCCTCATAGGGAAGGAGAGGACTCAAAAGTTCTGGAGGGATAAACAGAAGCTGATTGAATGTATTGAGCTGTGTGGGGATGTGCAAAGGTTTGGGGTGAAAAAAGGTAAAGGTGTCATTTGTGTGGTGTTAGGAGCTCGTTTGTCTTGTACTCTGCAAGACAAAGAAACTTCTACTCAACAATTAGTTCCTAATGGGGAATATGAAGCTTTAAAATAAAAAAATTGAGGTGTTAAAGGAGTGCCCTATTGCAAAAAAAATCACTCTGGCTTCCAGAGGAACAAAAATCAACCAGGACAAAAGCAGCAGCAGCAGGTGCTGCAGATGTTAATATTTTAGGATTTGTCATAGTGCCTGGCCAAACGTGGAAACTCCCAGATGGGACTGTGTGGAGTTTCACAACAAATCAGAAGGATTCAGGCACAAAAAAATCCAAGTCTGATACAAACATCTACAGCCTTATTCTCCTCTAGAACCACTAATGTTCAGCACTTATGGGGACTGACGAGGTGGTGACANTGGGGAATATGAAGCTTTAAAATAAAAAAATTGAGGTGTTAAAGGAGTGCCCTATTGCAAAAAAAATCACTCTGGCTTCCAGAGGAACAAAAATCAACCAGGACAAAAGCAGCAGCAGCAGGTGCTGCAGATGTTAATATTTTAGGATTTGTCATAGTGCCTGGCCAAACGTGGAAACTCACAGATGGGACTGTGTGGAGTTTCACAACAAATCAGAAGGATTCAGGCACAAAAAAATCCAAGTCTGATACAAACATCTACAGCCTTATTCTCCTCTAGAACCACTAATGTTCAGCACTTATGGGGACTGACGAGGTGGTGACAGAATTGGAAAAAAAGAGGCCAATCAAAAAAAAAAAGAACATAAAAAAAGGCATACAGATCAGCAAACAGTGGATCTTGTCACCTTCTTTAACCCTGTTGGTCAAGTGAGGCCATGCAGATCATCTTTCTTTTTGTGTTCACAGGAATCCTGAATGAATCACATGTGGATGAAAGGATTAGCTTATGCCAACCTTGAATACTGTAACAACAGGTGCTATAAAATAATGAAACCAAAGTGTAATTGCTGATACAATTTTACTGACTGGNAGGGGACTGATGGGGTGGTGACAGAATTGGAAAAAAAGAGGCCAATAAAAAAAAGAATACAAAAAAAGGCATACAGATCAGCAAACAGTGGATCTTGTCACCTTCTTCTTTAACCCTGTTGGTCAAGTGAGGCCATGCAGATCATCTTTCTTTTTGTGTTCACAGGAATCCTGAATGAATCACATGTGGATGAAAGGATTAGCTTATGCCAACCTTGAATACTGTAACAACAGGTGCTATAAAATAATGAAACCAAAGTGTAATTGCTGATACAATTTTACTGACTGGATTTGGGACTGCAGAGACACAAAATTACTATTTGAATTTATGACTGATACAGAGGAATCTGTGCCAGTTACAAATGATAAAACCTCTGACCCCACCCCAAATCCAAAAATATACCAATTAGTCTAACTCCATCTTCCAACACAGGCCCTTATATAATAAAGAATACAGGTCAACAGCAAGTGTTGTTTAACCTGTCTGTTCACCATTCCTGGGTACATCTTATGCAGGAAGGTTTCATATACAGGCTCTCATTCCTCAAAATGATCTGAAAGAGAGATGTCTGGATTTTTGGGAGCAGGACTGGGAGTTTTGAATGGCACAGATGCCAAAATGCTTGCTAATAAATTAACCACAGTGACTAGTGACCTGAGAGCACTGAAACCCTTACAATCTTCTCTTACTGCTCTAGAAACCAATCAATGGCTGAAAAAGATAATCTGAAAGCTGATTTCAGATGCACTCCCTGATTCCCAAAGTAATGTTTCTCTAGGTCTTAGTTGTATCCAAGACCAACTGTGGATACAACCTATAGTAGCTACAATTATACAGGAAGGTGAAAAAGGCACCCTACCACCCAATGTGGGTACAATGCAACAGAATGTGGGACAATGCAACAGAATTTGAAAGAAAAATCCCAATCCTGATGGCATCTAGTCAATTTCACCTACAACCCTACTGATGGCAAAGCCACAACTTTTGTCTTAATCCCAATAAAATGACTGGATATATGATTGAATCCCCATGGATCCATACTCTACCCCATAGAGCATGGAGTGTGGGCCCATCAAAATGAAGGCAAATGGCAAACTATTAATGTTGACACATTTGTGGTGTGAGAACAACAAGGGTTCATTTGTGAAAGCAACACCATCAGAGCACAAGACATCTGTCTTGCCACTGAACAGAATATTTGTCATTTTGAATGACAATGTAACCCCTGAACTGTACTTGTATTCACTGGGAAAGGATGTGTTGGTATGAGAACTCTTTGTGATCATATACTAGTAGATGATATTACTGTAGTCATGAGCAATTCACAGAATCATACAATGATTATTTGCAAGCACAATTATTTGAATATTTGTGCTTGTAACTTTACCAAGGTAGTAGGATGTGACTTTGAGTATGCACCTCCTGTTACAACTTACAAACTGTTGCAATCTGATTATACTCTGCTTCAAGATTTGCTGCCTACCCCTGTAGGAATGGACACTACCTTGATAAGAGACTGCTACAACATGAAGAGCTGAAGTGGTTGCTGAAACAAGCTCAGGAAAATGGACAAAAGACTCTGATTACTGTCCATCATGAGGTAGAAGAAATACAACAGATGTTGGAAAGAATCAAGAAGGATGAAGACCACCACTGGTGGGACACTCTCTTTGGATGGTCACCAAGTGCAACAGGAATCTTCAAAGCCATACTGCATCCTATAGTTGTTAAAATACTGGTAACACTTACTGTGTGTTGTTTTATATTAACAATTGCCTTGTCTGTTGGACTCTGGGTAGTGATGAAAGGTTTAAATCATCTAGTATTCCCATGGAATGTACCAGTACTTGATAACCCATATCACAAGACCCCCACTGTATTTCAGATGTCATGCAGCTATAGTCACAGGGTGGATTATGTGGGATAACTGCCAAAGGTAACTTAGAAATCAAACTTACACTCACACTTCCAAGAGAGGTTCAGCATTTGTGAAGGCATCCAGGGGAATGAGCAACCCATATGCAGAGCATCCTCATCACCAGAGAAGTTCCTAACATCTATATTCACAATAAGTTCCTGGGCAATCTTGAAGGTTGTTAATGTCAGGGGAGCTTGATGACTCTGACTCTGGGATAGCACCCACGGAGGATGGAGCAAAGTGGAGACATCACACATATGTTCTGGGATAATGTTGGAACTTGAAGGTTAAACTGAACTTACAAAGTGCATGTTTGCTACCCTGAGCCTTAAACCTGTCATGAATTTGACAAAATGCTGTCCACTAGTAAACCTTGCTCATTATAATGTCATTATAATACACAAACACACCTCCATCCCAAAAGCAGCCCACCTCCAAGGTACAACCCCTCCTCCCTGAGCTTGTGCTCTGAATTTGGTTAGTCTGCAGCTTTAAACATGAAGTGAGAGAATTTTACACCAATCACATTAAAGATACTTATGACTGCAGTCTCTCAAGCTCCACCTTAGATATAAGAAATAACATAAAAACAGCATATGGGAGAGGGGAGGTCAGGGCAGATACCAACACACAGGGAAGTACCACACCATCACATAGGGAAGATACCAACATGTGCCATCCTGATCTCCGTGACCAGTCACGGGCTGAGACTCTCCCTCCCCATCAGGACACCTCTGGGGAACATCTGGACACTTAGTTATGCTGTGTCAGCTCAGAAAGCTTAGAAATCTCTATAGTCACTATATATGTTTTAGGCACTGTATATATTTCTGTAATGAGTTACAGAACAGGGGAAATGGTTCCAAACTGGAACATAGAAAGTTCCATCTTCATATAAGGAGGAACTTTTTCCCTGTGAGGGTGACAGAGCACTGGGACAGGCTGCCCAGAGAGGTTGTGGAGTCTCCTTCTCTGGAGACATTCCAGACCAATCTGGACACGTTCCTGTGTGATCTACTCCAGATGATCCTGCTCAGGCAGAGGGGTTGGACTGGATGGTCCTTTGAGGTCTCTTCCAGCTCCTAATATTCTGTGATCAGTTAAGATCTTTTGTACTGGCAAGTGCCTTGCAGTCAGTGCATTCATCACTGGCAATCCAGAGAATCTGTGCTTCTGTTGCTTCAATAAATTACACTTTTAGTAAGCTGGTCGTTCCAGCTCTTGTTGAACCTGACCAAACTCTTCTGAGATGGCTGTGGTAGTTCAGTGTCACTAGGCTGAAGGTGTCCATCACTAGTTGTGCATCTGAATCATGGCAGTTCCTGAGTACAGAACACAACCAGACCTATAATGACAAGCTGGCTATTCCCCTTTAATGTAACACCATGCAGGACAGCACACCTACAAGCTCTGCCACAGACAGACAGAAGAATACCCTCCACCCTCCTCCCTTGGAGGACAGAGGTCTGATGGGACTATGAAAGGTGCACAGTAACACTGAGTCCACATTCCCTCCATCTCCACTGCCTCATGCCTCTTCTCTCAACAACAGTTAATTAGAAGAAAGCAAATAGTAGGTAACTATCTTAGAAGGAGTGTGGACACAAAAATAAATCACAAAGGAGGTTCTTGTCACAAAGCAAAATATCAGATCCCAGCTGTAGCAGGCAGCATCTCTGCCACCTGGAAAATGGAGGGAGGGGTGGGTTTGATATCAAGATCTGGACATGTTTTACCATGTAATATAAAAAGAATTTACAAGCAATGAATAATATTTTAACCTCATAATGCCTCTTCCCATATCCCAGGATGACTCCCATATTCCAAAGCTCTGAAGTTTTGATGTTGCTTTCCTCCTTTTTCTAACTGATGCAAATGTGATCATACTCATTACTCTAATCCATCCTGATAAAAATTAATGCCATTGAATTACTCTTTTACTAGGTGACAGAAGTAGTTTAGTTCTTGAACTGAATGGAGATGAAAGCACTTCTGTCAAGTTTAGTATCATAAATAATAGAAGTATGACTGCACCACTTAGGATCACAACTCTTCAAAAGTACTTAAATATCTGAACAGGGCTCTAATTTTCTATAAAGTACTAACTGTAAAAGTAATCAAGTGAATTTTCAAAGAGAATATAATGAAAATGTTTACTCCTTTGGCTGAGTTCTGTTTACTTAATCATGGGAAATTTTTCACCCTTCAGCCATCAGTCTACCAAGACATTCTCCTGCTCCATAATTCCCTGCACATAAACTGTTACTCAGCATGCACCTCCTTTCTGCTTTTAGGGTTTCTTTACAACTGCCCCTTTGGTCTGTGCACTCTCAGAGAACAGAGGAGGAATCCACAGGACCTAGTAGTGATACTGCTACAAACAGAAGGAAAATTAGAGAAAAAATTAGGAAAAATAGAAAAAAATTAGGAAAATTAGAGAAATTAGAGAAAAAATTAGGAAAATTCGAGAAAAATTAGGAAAAGTAGGGAGAAATGAAGACAAAAGTAAAAAGGGAGGAGCTCCATCCAACAGAAGAGAAACAACAAAGAACTGCAAGGCTGGTTCTCAAGAGCACTACATGGCACATCATTGTGATTCCTTCACTCCAGCCATGCCCTGTTACAATGAACATAACTGAAGTATCTGCAGATGTCCTCTGGGTGTTTACCTCAGACACTGAACACATTTCCAGTGGGAGACTTTACAGATTGTAGCAGATTGACACAGAGGTGCAATGATGGGACTCCCAAAGTCTAGATGCCACCACAGCCACTCTGACATGGCCTCAACTCAGGATTGTATGGTGGTAGAAAGTATACACATAAGTGCAAAAAGTAAAAAACTACAATATCAACTGAAAAGAGCACTAATGTGCATTTATATGAACATATTCCAACTGCAGTAAAGCAGCAGAAGGGATACATATTGTCCTATCAGCCCCCAGACCCACTGGTGTCCAGTGGCATGCAAAGTGGAAGAGTAGAACCAGAGAGGGGAATGCACTCTGGAAAACCTGTGGGCACAGATGACAAGGAGGGTGGCTATCACTGGACCTGGTTCTGATTGACAGCAAGGGAATGAGAGGTTTTATGCAGTTTTTTTTCTGGACTGGACAGAGCACGCTCTTGCCAGGTGGTTTTAGATAAGAATTCTGCAATTCTGTGCTTAATGCTTTAAAAAGAAAGTGATGTGAAGCACAAAGGGGTTTTTTTTTTTTCTCCTTTTGATAAGTAACATATACAGGAAATTGGAAAACTGAAACTCAAGACCCTGGAGAGGAGCTAAGGAAAAGCAAAACACTATCTGGCAGCAGTTACCTTAGTGTGGCATTCCAGCATTATGATTCATAGATAAAAAAGAGGGAAAAGTCAAACCAGAGCATAAAGAAGGTCTAGTAGGTAAATTGCCTTCTGGCTATCACAGGTAGTTTTCCAAGGCAGTGTGTGCATGAAAAATACCCCAGTGTTTTAAAAGTAAATCCTGACTCATTCTGTACCAAAGGGGATCCCAACCAAAAAAATCTTAAGCATCAAAGCAATTTTCTGAAAAGAAAAGCAGATAGTAGAAGTGTCTCCAAGCCAAACAAGTAAAGGGATCAGTGCCAACAAAGGACAGAATTGCTTTGGTTTGGGGTTGGTGGGGAGTGCTTATTTGTTTGGACCAAAGCAAAACTTATCCCAACAAATTTTAAAGCAATGAAAGAGAAGTAATTTCATTCAATGACAGAGAATACTGTCCCAATCACAGCACTCCATGTACTGAATTTGCTGCTGTACTGCTTCTACACTCTGTCTACAGACCACTGCACCACAGTCAGCATTTTGTCTCAAAAAAAGCTTTTCAAGTTGCTTTTGCAATTTGGAAATCTTAGTGTTAAAATTGAGTTACCAAGAAAAAAATACAAAAGATAATCTGGTTCAACACCCCAATAGTGGGCATGATAAAGTTTTCTGATTTTGTTTGCAGAGGGTTTCCTAGTGTTGACTGCAAATGGCTCATTTGAGCTTCCTTTAGATGTCAGCTAGAAGCATTTACACATACATACTGATGTAATTTGCTCCATATATGATAATGTATTTTTAAAAATTATGATATGTGAGGAAAAGCAATGAGTTAATATGTGACTTTGACAGAGTTACTCTGTGCAGGATCAAAGTATTTTCTTTCTCTTTATTACTTTTGATATGCATGTTCTCTTTAGTCCATTTCTAATTACCAGTGTAGCACTGCTTGAGTTGAACTACTGTGTGTTACCAGTGGCAACAACAGTAGTTTTACATGTCCATTTTACTAAACCATATTTCACCTTGGAACTGTCCAGCTGGACTTGGACAATGTGTCAGACCTCAAAGGTGTACCAGAGCTCAAAGATTCACCTACACACACACACACTTACTTGTTTTTCCACAAGACAAACACCATACCTCATTCCTTCTGTAGACCTATTCTGGTAGTTACAGTAGAGCTGGGGAACACCTAACATAGCCTCGGTGAACACTGCAAGGAAGCCCAGCATTTCCACAAAGAGAGATGAGTCAAGCCAGAGGTAAGTGATGTAACCGGTCACACCAGTGAAGGTCAGGACACACTGCATGTAGTCTGTAAACTTGCTCCAATGCCAAAAATAGTTCAAGTCAAAATCTGCAACAGAATAGGAAAGGAAGAAGAATAAAATATGTTTTCCCAGCCAGACTCAAAGTTAAGAGAACTGGAAAGCAGGTGGGAGACATTGTCAGTCTTTGGGGGAAGGTGGAAAACAGGAAAGATTTAAAAAAATAAAAAAAATGCCCAAAGAAACAACAGAAAAACCCACAGACACCATCAAACTTGAACAAGAAAATAAAAAATTAAGAGTCTTCATTTAGAAACATTTTTTCATGGAATTGTTTGCTAAAGAAACAATAAACCAAACACTTGCAAACTACCAAATATTTACAAAGATCACTTTTAAAAGAGAAAGCACTGACCTTCAGGTATCAAACATGAAGAACTCTAGCTAAGACTCCAACAGATTAGGCATAGGAAGTGTTTCACAAAAAAACTTCACAATACTGAGTACATGTGCCCCCAAGTATGTCAAGAAATGTGCTCTCTTAGATCATTACCTTCAAAGTGCCTCAGTACAAGCTGCTTAAGGAACCTCAAGTCCACCAGTTCATTGCTGCAGTGAAAGGCAAGCTGCCATATGCAGACAGTGCAGCTTCACTGAGACAGGTGCAAGACTGTGACAAGAATTCCCCTTGAATTGACAAGAACCACGTCCCACCACCATTTTTCACTTCAAGGGCAAAATGCACTTTGCTCTTGCCTTTGCCCCTATAAATGAGTGCAGGTTGCACACCCTTTGCTACAGTCATCAGAATAGAACACCCTACCACAAACCAAAATATCCTATTCTACTCTCTCTTGAGGGAATGAGAGAATGAAAAAAATGAAAATGTGCCTGGCATATTAACAGCATAGCATAGGAAAGTGTGTAGCTCCCTTGTCAATGAATAATAAAATATATAACCCCAGTACTACTGACTGTAGAGCAAAATAATTTCGATTAAGAACTCTGACATAACTGTTCATTAGTAGGTGCTGTTCAGATCTTCCTTTCTCAAAGACACTTCAAGTTAAAAATACCTAGCTCAGACCTACTGGGTTCTGCTGATTACCAAGACAATGAACTATTGTTCTAACAGCCCAAACACGTGTAACACACCAGCACATCACTAAAAGATTTTAGCCAGTAACTCCTCAGCAGAAGTACTGAATGCTACAAGAAAGTCCTACTCTTAACTCAGGCAAAGACAACAGTGACCTCATCTGACTAACTACAGTTCAGTGAAGTGGGAATAAATCTATAAGGTCATCTGGATGCCTAAGGATCATAGAATCATAGAATGATTAGGGTTGGAAGGGACTCCCAGAGGTCATCCAGTCCAACCCCCCTGCAAGAAGCAGGGACACCCCCAACTAGATCACGTTGCTCAGAGCCTCATCCAACCTGGCCTTGAACGTCTCCAGGGATCCAGGGACATCCACCACCTCCCTGGGCAACCTGTTCCAGTGCTCCACCACTCTCACAGCAAAGAACTTTTTCCTAATCTCCAATCTAAATCTCCCTCCCTCTATTTTAAAACCATCACCCCTTGTCCTGTCACAACAGGCCCTACTGAACAGCCTCTCCCCATCTTTCTTGTAGGCCCCCTTGAGGTCCTGGCAGAGCTCTAGAAGGTCTCCCCGGAGCCTCCTCTTCTCCAGGCTCAACAGCCCCAACTCTCTCAGCCTGTCCTCGTAGGAAAGGTGCTCCAGCCCCTTTAGCATCTTTGTGGCCTCCTCTGGACCCTCTCCAACTGCTCCATGTCCTTCTCANNAGTTGTGCCTGGGACTGCCCCGACCCAGATGCAGGACCTTGCACTTGGCCTGGTTGAACCTCATGAGGTTGGCACGGGCCCACCTCTCCAGCCTGTCAAGGTCATATATACACATGCCAAATATATATATGGATATATACACACATGCCAAATAACAGCTTCACTCTCTGCATCTTTTTGCACTTTCATATCTTTATCAATCTGGACCTTTCTCTTTATTAAGCAGTCTCCCCTTTTTAATGCTTGGCAACCCCATGCCTCAAGAAAACTACTGCCTGCATCCTGCTGAACTGCTTTCTTTGCCACACAAAGAGGAAGACAAAACTGGCCAGGAGCTATACCCAACTTCTAACACTGCCAGCCAGTGGCTCCTCAGCCTCACAATTCCAGGACACAAGATTAAATAAAAGCAGACCCAGTGGCTGGCATAGCCCACACAGCACGTGAGCATCACACATTGCTTCAACTTGGTGAAGGCTCTGCTTTGTGGAGATGAAGGAGGAGCAAAACAGAATGAAGCAGAGAAAAGAAGGCACAAGACAGGCACAACTACAAAGGCAGGAAAAGCATACATTTTAATTTATCTTTATTCATTTTTCTGGAGAGAGGTAAACAAGAACATCTGTCAAGGCAGGACTGAAAGACACACAAATCTCCCATTCCTTTCACTTTGCCTAACCTACATCTGCATCATATAAACAGCAAGAGGCACAAAAGAGTGAATTCATGCTAATCTTACCAGCTTCATCAGACCCAACCTCATCAGCTTCTTCAGACCCAACACAACAAATCTGATGCTATGAAACTGTTATATTAGCAAGAGATGTTCTCTGGGACAGAATTATTTGGGCTTACAGTGAGGACAGAATAATGAACAGCAGAAAAAAAAGAGGATGAAAAGAAGGATTAAGTTGGTGAATTTACAGGCCATTCAAAAAAATAACATCTGGAAAAGGAATGCTACAGATGGCTTTGGAGTAAGATGTAACTGATACTTTTACCAGATTATTTCTTTAAACCTTTGTTCTGAGATTTTTCACACAGACTTGGTTTCTTCATAGACACCTAAAGCGCTGCCTTTCAACTCTTAAAAAGGAAAGTGTTTCATTTGAATTCAGAGCTCTGGCATTCAAACATGCTGGGTGGAAAATTTACATTTACTTTTCAAGCAAAGGTCATTCAGCTTTGAAACAGTGTTGAACAGATACTGCCTGGGACCAACACCTAAAAACTAGCAGCTGGTGGCAGCCACAGGCAAGAACACATGAAGCACGCTCTTCTCCACAACTACAGCCCTAGGAGAGACCTCTCGGTTCTCAAGGTAGCCATACAGCCATTACATCACTAATCTTGGACTCAAAGTGGCTCCAGAGGAGCCCTGAGGAGAAGGACTGGGGAGTGCTGGTGGATGAGAGACTCAACATGGCCGACAATGTGCTCTGGGGCCCAGCAGCCAACCGCACCCTGGGCTGCATCCAGAGGAGCGTGGCCAGCAGGGCGAGGGAGGGGATTCTCCCCCTCTACTCTGCCCTCGGGAGACCTCACCTGGAGTACTGGGGCCAGTGCTGGAACCCCCAACATGAGAAGGACATGGACCAGTTGGAGAGGGTCCAGAGGAGGCCACAAAGATGATAAAGGGGCTGGA
>VXBZ01004365.1:271-27257 GCA_013399135.1 Heliornis fulica | reverse complement strand
CTGTGGGGGGGGGGTGCACTGTACCTAGCAACAACTGCAGTGTTTGTGACATTTACAAAGCAACTTATTAAAAAGGCAATTAAGTAAGGAAGGGATGGCAAAACTTTTGTTATCATGACTATAAAGATAGATTTCCAATTTCAAAGATTAGCTATATGCACACAAAAATGCAGCAAGCACACAAAGCCTAATGAACTGTATATAAAATAAAGGGAGTCTATATATCTTAGAATAGCACTGGGCCTGATTTTGATGGGAAAAACATCCTGAAACTCACACACATTAAGGAAAAAAACAGTGGTGTTCTGAGTATGTTGCATCTCCCAAGTTTGCAACAAGCTTTTGAGTTGCAGTGAGTAATATTGAAAAAGAAGACAGCTTTAATAAGCTATTAAAAATAAACATTGTTTCCCTGAAATACTCAGGATCTGTCTTTCTTTCATTAGTTTCTATGTCTCCATGGGATCAGTAGATGTAATCCATACTGATTACAGAGCACAGCAAAGAGAAAGTAGGGCATGTAATAAATGCACATGAAAGGACATCTTTGTGACTTCAGGAATACTGGTAGTACAGCTCCCTCCACACAGGGAAACCTGCCCATTACCAGCAATCTGAGCATCAGGAGGGAGACTGTGCACACCCTGACCCTCACCATAAATTCATGATCCACTGAGAAACTACACTTTTTCTGCTGCTGATTGAAGGGGATACAGGAAGCACCTTCTCATGAAGAGTTAAGTTATGCTGTTTCTTCTCCAAGGACACTCAGGATTATGGCATCTCATGTAGACAGAGATACTACATAACAAGTAAAAAAATAAAATTGTGACACTAAAATGCATTTACTCTGAAAAATAAAACAAATTTAAATTTTAAAATGTGATTGTGCACACTCCTAATGAGGCCTCTGTTTGCCAATCTGTTAATATAAATCACTAAGTACCTACTGCAAAACTCTAACAAGTCAAATACTAAATCTAAAGAATTACTGGTGGATGCACTAGAGCCAGAGCTTGGAAAGTTTTGTCTGCTTCTGCAATTGTATTTTTTTCATTTTTTCAGTTTAGCTTAATAAAAATATCTCATTTATTCAAATAATCAGAAAGGAACACTTGCTTTGTTCTGTGTCCTTGAATAATGACTAAGAGTATAAAAGGATGAGATGACCAGGGGGAAAAAAATGAATGAATGAATTTTACTAAAAATCAATCTAAAAGTAATACCTGCTTTGATTTGCTTGTAAAGCACATTTACACAAAATGGACACTCAGTACAAACACTGCAGGTTATTTGCATTTTTAAAATTGAAATAAGTTATTCCACATTTCTATTTTAAATCAATTTTCAACCAAAGCCAGCTTGATAAAACTTACAAAGTAAAAGTAATCTAACCTATGACCATTTAATGTATTTTTAAATGTATTTTGACTGGATCACATAGTTGTTGTATCAGTACTAAGGTGTATACATACCACATTTCCTTCAGCAGCAACAAAAGCTAATTCAGCATGACACCAAGCATTCCTTACTAAAGTAAATGAAAAATACAAAATTAGATATCTTACTACCATATTTCTTCCTACATAATTTAAATAATAATTTGTAAAGGTAGCTCCAAACCAAACCACCCTGACAAAGAAAAAAATCTTTTGTGAGACTTTGTCATCACATCTTCACCAAACTAGTCTTTGGAAGTCAAATGGAGATGGCTAGGGCCTTACAGCAGAACCAGCTGTTGCTGGGACAAGACTCCAAAATGAATCCAGGAACTGACAGGGCTTACAAAAAGTCCTTTCTCCTCTCTTGGTGCCATGTACCATACAACCCTCCAGCAGCCCAGGCTGTGATCTGGAACATGGCTGTGAGCCAGCACTGCTGAAAAGTTCTGTACTGTCACACTGTGAAAGGCCTAAATAATTTGTCCCAATATCTAACCTCTTCTGAAACAATGTATTTAGGGCACAGCAATAATAAAAAGTATGAAGTGGGGGAAGGGGATGACAGTAGGGGGAAGAAGATGATGTACTACATCATCTAAAGTTGACTATCTGTGGTGGTTTGACCCTGACTGGAGGCCAGACCGCCACCAAAGCTGCTCTATCACTCCCCTCTGTAGCTGGACAGGGAAGAAAATACATGTTGAGAGGCTTTGGAATCAAGATAAGGACAGGAGAGATCATTCTGCAATTAGTGTCATGGGCAAAACAGACTCAACACAGAAGAAAGGCAAGAAAACTCTCTAATTTATTACACTAGAGAAACACAGAGAAACCAGAGTCAGATAATGGGAAGTACAAACTGGTCTTAAAACACCACCCCCCACCCCTCCCTTCCCTGCAGACTGCACTCTGTTCATGATTCTCCACATAAGCCCATTACTGCAGGCCCTCAGCTCTTCCCCAGCTGCCCCAGTGTCGGTCACTGCTATAAACTCATAGAATGTCTCTCAGTCCCAGACTGCTTCAGCCTGGTCCTGCCCTAGAGTCACAAGCCCTACCCCCATGCTCCAGCATGGGTCTTACTCTTCCCTCTCCTCTCCTGCTCCCCCTACCACCCTCCCCCCCATCCCTCATTATAAAAATAAGGGAGGAGGAAATTTTCCCTGATTCCCAGAGCTTATCCCAACACCAGAGAGGGCAGCAGTCATCTCACCAGACCTGAAAGATCTCCAATCCACCAGCCTGAGCTCAGGACTCAGACCCTTGGCAACCAATGGAGAGAAACTGCCCTACCTCCAGCTTCTGCAGGCAGTCAAGAGCAGAGCCAGACAAGAGGCCTTTTCTTCTACAGAAGACAGCAATACTTCAGATGTTTCTCCATGCCAAGTCAGCAGGAAAACCACACTCTTTCTAACAGGCATATGAAAAGGCAGAGAATGTGAGTACCTAAGTAGCCTAAGGGCTACCATGTTTGCTTCAGGCTCCCACTGGGGTCCCTCTCCCCTGCCTGCAGCCTGGCATCATGGGGGCCATCAGAGCCAGACTAATACACTCAGTGCTATCTGTGCAAGCAGGGAACCCCCACTTCAGCCTCTCATACCCCATATAAGTGCCACTGGCTGACAGACTATTGCTCCAGCCTTTACAAAGCTAAAAGGGCCAGGGGCAGACACATATTACATGAGTATTGAGGGCAAAATAGAGCCAACTGCACACACCCTTTCTGTGACAGCAGCATGGAGTGAAGAACACACAGGAAAGCTGGAGCACCTAAGCTCCCTCCCCTGATCCCTGTGTGCTTAGCACTCCCCAAGGGGTAGATACAGAGCACTTAGGTTCCAGTGCTTAGTTTTCCTGCTTCAGAGCTGGGATATAAAATGGAATTTCCTGTGTCATCTCCCAGAAGCAAACAGCCAAGGAAGACTGGCTAACTGGAGTGTTGCAAAGATCTTCCCTCCTTTCTCACTTCAAACATCCATTTAGGGCTTGAAAACCTCTTTCAAAAAATTCAGCCTTGGAGTATCACTACTTGCAAAGTGGGAGAGTAGAGTGGGGGAAGGGGAGAACCCAACTAACTGTCTTCAGTCAAGGATGGTCAGTGTAGTGCATGAGAGGCTACAAGCATGACATTCATGTCTAAACAAAAAAGGTTTTACTTTATTTTCCCTTTACACCACAATGAAAATGGCAAAGCACTGATGCTTCAGTTGTGCCTTCCAATATCCATCATAAGGAAATGCCCTGTTACATGTCACTATTTATAAAGAAAAGCTTTAGAAACATAGATTTATTAAATATATTGCCTACTTCTAGCTTAGCAGAAACTAGTAACTTCATACTCCCAGTACATTTTAAATAAAAGAAAGCTAATATGACACATAGGACATAAAATGTAATGAAAAAATAAATCAGGCTGAATAGAACAGTCACACTGTACCTTGAGCATCACCTCCACATACAGTTCATAGAGCATATTATATCAGCCCAGACATGCTGCTGTCATTCCAGTCCCTTGTAACACCATTTTAATTGGGACCAAGTGAGGGCTGCCACCCAGCTCAGCACTTCTGTTAAACTTTGGGTCACCTCATTGTCTACTCCTCCTAGTCTGTACACTGCAGTGGGTATGGTTATCTCAGTAGGCTCATTTCCAACAGGCTATGACAAACTGTAAACAGAAGTCCTGAGTAAATGATGCCCACAGGGCCTCAACACACAGGACAAGCAGCTGTCCAGAGCAACAGTGTGTCTGTCATATGGTGTCCATGTCCATGGGAAACCAAGTGCAAGCTATGCCACCCTCTCCTGCACAAGATATAAATCTTGGTATGCTGACTCTGATGATGTGTTCATGTGTTAAACTGATGATTCTACACCACTTACCTAAATGCAAAGACAATATTCTTTAAAAATACATGAAAACTAGAAAATTTGGTTATGCCAGGATCTATAACAAGACCCCAAAGTTGTGCCACAGCCAGAATTTGTTTTTCCCTAGCAGGTTGTCTAGACAATCCATTATGTCTGAGCATTTCTTTAAGCACATACCCTATCCTCATGTGTTATAAACCACTCAGAAGTGAGCTATCAATGCCTCTATGCTAACAAATGAAGCCATCTCAGCTTTTCTTTAAGCACATACCCTATCCCCATGTGTTATAAACCCCATGTGTTATAACCCCTATGCCCATGTGTTATAAACCACTTAGAAGTGAGCTATCAATGCCTCTGTGCTAACAACCAAACCCACCTCAGCTTGAAAGTTTATTCTGAAGTCTCTGGGGAGTTGAGTTACCCTTAGAATGTTTTTGCACTGAGCTGACAACCTGGCCATCACCTAAAAAAGGATCATTTATTTTCTCACTTGTTTTGCTTACAGAAACTGAAAGACACCATACAAGCAGCAAAGCAGGAGCCACAACGAAAGCCAGACAAATTCTCACCACAGCTTTAAAGTTACCTATTGCCTTTTTGCATTAATAATGCTTTAATATGCTTTCACTGGTACAGGTCTGCCCCCTACAGTTCCTGAGCCCTACTAGCAAAGCTGAAATGAATATCCACAGAACGGGAATGGGTTTGGGAATACCTAAACTTATAGATCTATGCAAATCATGGGACACAAATAGAAAACATCTGAGGGGTGAGAGTGCAGGTTGTTATCATGGCAAGGCTGCTCTATCATCTCTGGAAGGCAGTGATGATTGGGAGAGGTTCTCTATGATGCAGGATTGGGGAAGNAATAAAATAAAATAAAATAATCAAAATCACACCTATCTTCAAGGACAAGGATTCAGGAAACTACAGGATAGTCACCCTAACCTCATCCCTGGCATGATCATGGAGGAAGTCCTCATGGCAGTAATTTCAAAGCACAGGAAGGACAAGGCAGTGACTAGGAAGAGGTACAGTGAATTCACCAAGGGCAAATTCCATCTGACCAACAAGCCTTCTGTTATGAGCTGACTGGCTTTAAGGATGAAAGGCAAGCAGTAGATATTTCACAGTGCCTCCAGAAAGGCTGCTGACAGTCTCCTACAGTATCTTTATTAGCAAAATACCAACAAGTAAGCAGGCAATAGGTAGAAAACTAGCTAGATTACCAGGCTCAAAATTGTTATTCTCAAAAATAACCTAGAGTTTATCATCAGTTATGAGGTAGTCCACAGTAACCAATACTAGGGCCAACACTTCAGCATCCTTTACTTATAACCTGGATGATAATTAAGATTATGAATAATACAAAATTGGGGTCAGAGCATGATAAACTGAGGGACAGCACTGCTGTTCAAAGGGATCCTGGATACAGGCTGAGAGGAGTACCATGAAGCTCAGGGTTATCACACAGCTGGGAGATGTACCTCCACACCACAGTATGGATGCAGAGGACTGTCTCCCTCGAGCACAGCTTTGCAGACCGGTGAAAAGCAGCCTGGCAGACAACCTGAGCACAGTCAGCAGCGTTTCCTCATGGCAAAGGCAGCGGATCACTTACTGGGCCGTGCAGTTGAGCAAGCAGGCAGAGGGAAGAGGTTCTCCCAGAGGTTTCCCCCAGGTTCCAGTGAGGTGGCTGAGAAGGCAAGGTTTTTGAAGCCCAAGAGCACCCTCTTGTGGCTAGATGATGCTACGAGCCCTCCTACAACAGTATCTGTCGTTGAAGACACCTTCTTTCCACAAGACTCCAGCTGGGGGACAGGTGTCACAGGGCCCCACCACGAAGGGCTGGGCAGCTGCCCCAGCAGTCAGAGGCAGGGACAACCCCAAGCTCCAGAAACAGCATCAAGCCTTGCCCCTACTGTGATTCCTCTTGATATTACTGCTCATGCCAAGCCTGAGAGCAACCTTTACCACCACTGTCTTTTCTCCCAGGATAAAGGGATGGTGATCATAGAAACATGGAATGCCTTGGGTTGGAAGGGACCTCAAAGATCATGTAGTTCTAACTGTACCTGTCTTCTCCTAGGTATCCCGAAGCATCATCCATGCAGACCTCCTGGTGGTTTTGTCTGATTTCTTTTTTGCTGGGATGCATCACCCCTGGGCTTGAAGGAGGTGACTCTTGAATAGTAGCCAGCTGTCGCGGGCCCCTCTTCCCTCCAGGGCTCTGTCCCATTGTGCTCTACTCAGCAGTTCCCTGAAGAGGCCAAAGTCTGCTCTCCTGAATTCCAGGGTAGTGAGCTTGCTGTGCACCCTCCTCACTTCCCTGNTCCTGAATTCCAGGGTAGTGAGCTTGCTGTGCACCCTCCTCGCTTCCCTGAAGATCTGCAGTTCCACCTTTTTTTGGTCATTGCATCCAAGGCTGCTCTGGATCTTCACATCCCCTACTAACCCCTCCTTGTTGGTGAGAACAAGGTCCAGCACAGCACCTCTCCTCATTGGCTTCTCTATCACCTAGAGGAGGAAGTTATCAACACATTCCAGGAACCTCCTGGATTGCTTGTGCCCAGCTGTGTTGTCCCTCCAACAGATATCAGGATGATGAGAGTCCCTCATAATGACCACATGACCCTCACATGCCACTCTCAACCTGTCAGATCATTTTTAACTACAAACACAAGCACTGTGAACTGCATTACAAGTGACAAAGAAGAATGACCTGCTTCCATTTTCATGTTGAAGTCATTCAAAAGCAGCAGCAAAAGCAGGGGTTAGAAGGTCCAAGCTCAGGTCCAAACACACCGTTGTACCTCCAAATAACATCTTACTGAAGCCAATCTGACTCAGTAGAGATTTTAAAAGTCTCTGTCTGTCTCTTTTCCCTACTGCTTGTCAACTGGGAAGTCATTCTAGAACCATTGCCTTTTTCACATGCTAAAAATATTTCCAGAAAAGCAACTTGTTCATCTGCATTCCACGGTGGGCATTATCCTATTGTCAGTCCCACTGGGAACAATGACCTGATAGGTGGCAACTAGTCTCATTTAACTGGTCTAACTGATAAAATGAACTAGTTAAACTTTGAGAAAACTAGCTTCCAAAATAAATGGAGCATGAAGCTCACTGCTTATGTTTCAGACCTGCACAAGAGTGTGTTGAGCTCAGTGTTTTTAACTCAAGTAGTCTGTTAAAGGATGTTAACTCTCTGCCTACCAATCTTAGTGTCATCTTAAAAGATGAAAGATACATTTCAATCCAAAGCCTGAAATCAGCAAGAACCTGATCAACCATCATTGTGCTAATGAAAATTCTAGAAAAAGGATTAAGTGCTACCCCCTCCTCCTCTATGTTACCTACACAAAGAGAATAGGAGGTTAACAGTAAAAAGAGCTATTTAGCTGGCAGATAAAATACCATTAATACCATTCAATCTGGTCGTGTCAGTGACCATCAGACACAGTAAAATGTCAGCATGAATTGCTGACTGATTATATAAGACTGCAACTTGAAGAGGACCCATGTGCCAGCCTGAAGAAACAGGCTCTACATGGATCACACATACTATTAAACCAGAAACCAAGATTAAGACAGGTGTCCTAAACATTTCTTGGTCTTTGGGAAGAACCAGCCATTTTGTGGATATAAACCACATTCCATCACCTTACCTTTCTCTGAGAGGAAACTCAAGACAAACCATCTGAGGCAATAACTCCTTGGTCTTTCAAAAATGCTACTTCATGTAATACTGGTATTTAATCCATCTGTACAAATGGACTTTATACAGATGTTCAAATGATCATAAAACAGGCAAGCAGCTTGCTCAGGAAGAAGTCTGGAGTTACAGAGTATGTCTTCCCAAAAACTGTTACAATGAAGCCCTGCTTTCCTGAAAATGACTGAATGTTTACCTGCTGATAGGAGGTTGTAAATGAAAATGAAAAACTTTTTCACTGCAAGGGTGACAAAGCACTGGAACAGACTGCCCAGAGAGGTTGTGGAGTCTCTTTCTCTGGAGAGTCCTTCTTTGAAGACCTTCAAACCCACACGTTCCTGTGTGATCCTGCTCTGGCACTAGATGATCTTTTGAGGTCCCTTTCAACAAGACAATATCTCTCTGGAACACAGAATTTAAGTAGATCAAAAATTATTAAAAGGAAATAATATGTTTAATAATAGTAGATATGCCTGCAAAAAGGTATGCCCTCCTACTGAATTCCCTTCCAACACTTTTTAACAGGACAGAAGGGGCCATAGTTCAACTTTCCATTCAAGACCTGTTAGCATGAGGAGATGAAGAAAGATTTACACTAAATAGAACTTCAGCACCTACAAGTGAGTATCATCTACTGAGAAATATAACATTGGCCCTAGAAAAAGAGGCTGACCCAAATCCATTTTTCTCAAGTCTTCTGAAAGAAGAGGCATTTTAGTATTGTTTTTGCAATGGTTCAGGAAACATAAAGGAACAAGCTTTTAAATTAATCTATTGCCTCTGTCTGCAACTGTATTAAAAAAAAGTTTATCCATTCCATATGCAAAAGATTTGTAAGTTCCTTTAAAAAAATAAATAAGTGTTCTATTTGGACTGAATTATTCTGAATAGTAACTCAGACTACCACAGACTCACACCTGACTAGACAAATTATTTTCCAGACTTATGTTTGCCTCATCTGAAACAAAGAAGAAACCAAAATCATGTATTTAAAAAAAATCTATGCTTTTCAACTTAACTATTTACTTACAGCAAACTGAAAATTGCCATTTCATCCTTAGAATCTCCATTTCTTTTGTCTCCTGACAATATATAAATATTGATGCAGAGAAAGAGGAGGGGAAATAACTGTTCCCACCATACACAGAACTACAAGCTGATAAAGGATTTTTCAGATAACATGGAAAAACAGTGGCATTAAATGATTTGTTGAATTGCTGACAATAAAACAGATCTAAAAAGCAATTCCAGGGAGTGCAGCAGGAGCTCAGTTCCTATTCAAAGAAAAGATCAAACACACACCTTCATATTTATCTAACAAGTTCACCTGAAATTCACTGGTAGCCCAGTACATTATCAGATTAATGGTTCAACAGTTCTACCACAGAACAGTGTCCATGAGTAGTCAATCTTCACTTACAAACATAATATACAGGTTGTATTGAAACTGGAAAAAGAAAGTAATAGGATGGTTTCTGAAGCCTAAAAACTTATTGAAATAAAACACTGAAATAAATTGGGGGTATAAAAAAGCCAGTATGTTCTTGAACATAAGTTTAATTAAGACTTGTTACAATACTGTGAGAATGCAAGCCACATGATGGCAAGTATTCCCCTTACCTAACCTCTGTGTGAGCTTCTCCACAGCAAAGCACAGCACTGCAGGACACAGCTCAGCTAAACCTCTGTAAATTGAAGTAGGATTTATGCTGTGACATAAGGCACCTCACTCTAAAGCAGCAGGACACACTATACTGTACAGAAACACTTCAAAACATTTCTTATTTGTTCACACTAGTAAGAACTACCATATTTCCACAGACTTGCCCACCCAGTTTGAGCAGTAGTGTAAGACTGTTCTGTTCCTTAGTGATAATTCTGTTCATCCCATTTTGCTAAACTATTCCAATATGAGCTTCAAGTAACATTTATTAACCAAATGTTTCAGACTTACAAGACTTAAATCTGTTGTATTAAGAGGTACAATGCTTTTTTTTCTTCTAAAAACCTTAACTTTTTAAGCTATCAAACAATGAAGCAGATTACTTTTTAACCAACAAAAAGACACCAAAAAAAAGAGTAAAAGGTCACATTAAGTTACTTATTTCTGTTTAATTTTAACCACTTGAAACATTTTTAAATAATCCACTCAATGACAACTGGGAGAACAGACAGCTGTTCCTAGCTTTGCCACTGTAAATAAAGCACTACTGAATGCTAGTGAAAGACAACAGGAATATAGGCACAAGGAAGACAGGGCTGCTTAAAGTTTACATTCTGGTGGTTAGTGTGGCAAGCCGGTGAGAATGACTACAAACTACAATTAAAGACAAACAGAAAATCAAACTAGTTTGATAACAAGACCAGGAAAAAAATGTTTTGAGAACACAAAAGGAAAAGGTGCTTTGCAAAAATACTGGGATCAAGCCAAAACTGCTAAGTTTCCCAAAGCATGCATTTTGCCCCTAGATCTCAAAGTGGAAATCCAAAAGATGAATCATTAAAGACTATTTAACCTCAGCAGGAATGACCTTACAGCTTGAAGAAACCACACAAGTTAATGTTGCCCTTTGGTAATGTTTCTCAGAGCTAACTCCAGTTTAATTAGCTCTGTATTGACAAGACAGAAGTAGATGCTCTTCTGCTCTACCCTGTACTTTTTCACTTGATCCCTTACTAACTTGAGAATTGCAACAGCGTGTAACTAGTATCAATGTGAAATTCTGAATCAGTTCAACTAAAAACAGTCTAAGAACTGACTTTGGGGAACCAGTTGGTATAACTTCCTCAATGTGATACCTCAACTTCTGTAAACCAGAATTACCATCACTTGACTAAACCATCTTTCCAAACTACTAAGAACTGAAAACACCGAAAAGCTCGTTTGCACCAAATACTTCCTTTTCCTCAGGCAAACAAAAGAACATAGATTCCAACTCTGAAACTGAAGATTGGAAGCTTGACTGTGCTACTGATTCCCAAATAACAATTTTGAGGCAGCTCTACCTGAGAGAGAGGACGTGGTGGGTTTGCAACATGGCTTTTTTAAGAAGTGGCTCCCAAGGCCAAACTCCCAAACCCTGTTGCTGACAAGACCGGCCAGGCCAGTCAGCGCCGGTCACAGGCCTCTGGGAATCACATTTGAGAGAGAGAAGAACCCAAACAGCCGCATTTTGCCACCAGAGAAGGGAGTGAGAAGATGGGAGAAACTTTGCAGACACCAAGATCAGTGAAGGGGTGAGGAGGAGGCACTGAGAGAAGATTCCCTGTGGCCTGTGGAGAAGACCATGGTGGGTCGGGTGTCCTCCCGCAGCCCATGCAGGACGAAGAGACCCCACTTGCAACCCATGGAGAGGCACCTGGGCCAAGAAGAAGCTCACCATGGAGCAGGTGGAGGAGTATGTGACCTACATTGGAGCAAGCCCCTGGCAGCACCTGCAGCCCACGGAGCTCAGCTCCACTCCAATGGCCTCTCAACAGAGCGACTTTGGTGGAAGTCTGGCCTCCAGCCTGGGTCAAACCACCACAGAGGAATAAGCCAGAAAATTTCACAAAGATGCAAGCATTTTGTTTGAACATCAAGTGTTGTTGGAAAATGCTAATCTAGCACTCTGAACAATGCTGAAAAATACAGAAGTACTTTTCATTGCTTCCTCCAGAGTCAGAGCTGGAAGTGAAAGAATATGAGTCTGAAGAGATGGATCCCTGTGTCATGTAATATTTTGCTTGTCTAGCTTGAGGATGAAAAATAGATGTATCACTGAGACACGCGATGCAGTGAGTTCAACTGTCTTCAAAAAACAGGTTTCTAAAAATCTGATAGAGTTGAAAGCATCTTTTCCTATTGGAACATAAAAAATTAAAAAAAAATCATGCACCAGGTTTTAGTATGTCAAGAAAAGGTAATGCAAACATTCTCTAAAGAAATGATCATGCAATCATTTCTAGAAATGGTTACAAAATGTATCAAAGCATGAAATATGTAGTTGAGAGGACAACTTCATGCAGAATGGGTTTGTACAGTACATACCCAGATAGGATCTCTTGGGAGGTGCTTTGATTTCTTCATCCTTACTATCTGCAGCTACATAAAAAAAGAGTTGAGGGAAAAAAAAAAAGGAAGGAAAGAAAGACTTGTATGATTGAATGCCACAGTGGTTCTTTTAGTTACAGTTTAGTCAGTTAGTACATTTTTCTTATTAAAAAAAGAACAGCCAAAAGAAAACATGCCAGAAATTTTAGTGTCCATGCTTTCTATAAGGCTCCCACCCCACAATGTTAAAATAAGGTCAAGTAGTAGGAAGTCCCAGAACAGTCTCAATGCACAACCCAACAGCAATGTACCTAGGAAAAGAAAATGAAAACTTAAAAACAATGAAAAAGGCAACTTAGCTCTTCCTTTATATACTTTCTATAATCAGAGAAAACAAGTTGCTACCTCAGCAAGCCTAAGTGTATAGATTGGTGTGCATAATCAGCTAAGACAATACATTGACATGCCTCCTGTAGAAAATGTTCTATCATAGTTTCAAAAAAGCCCAAGCTTAAGTCAATTATATCAAGGATAGAGTAGACTCCAACTGCAACCATTCTGCATGTTAGATTTTGTTCACTCTAGTGCCAAAACCAGAGCTCTTCAAGGGATCAGTGCACTATAACAAGATACAAGTTACAAAGCAGGTTAAGACATCCAGCAGTTGGAAGTAAGACAAAACTGGCTGAATGAAATAAAAACACAAGAGCCCACCTTCTACTTCAGGAGCCTGGGCTGTATTCTTAGAGGAGACATCTAAGAGAGCCCATTTTTAACAAGCACTCTGCACTGCTTGAAAAGCATATACTGAAAGTATAGTTCAGATATTCAAGGTGTTTGAAATCTGTCACAATATCTTGGGCATAACTGAAACAGAGTATCTTTTGGAGAGAGGTGGAAGGCTTATTTGGGGAAAGAAAAACAGGTTTCTTCATAGAGTATCTGTCTCTCTAAGAATATGAAGACACTGCTCTGGCCTGCCAACATTTTTAAGAGTGAACAGATGTTTTTTAACTATCTGTACCTGCAAGCACCTTGCTTCAGCCTCCTCCTGATCCTCCAGTCAAGCTGTTTTACATGCACATTTTGCTTTTGAATGTTTCAAGCTCTAGCATAGTAAAGCTTCGTGCCCCAGAAATTCTACAGCCCATTTGAACAAAAACTACAGCTGAAGAACTACTACTGAGCCTTGAGCCTTTCTCTTCTAAGCCAACAACACAGCATAAATACTGCTGCACAGACACTAATTTAAAAGTGGGCAATGAGTAAGTACAACTATTGTTACCACAGCAATAGTACCAGAAGATCTGCATTAATGGAGTCAAGATGCAATTACAGTTGTGTCACATTAAGGATAAAATACAATATATTGTTCATGCCCGATGATTTAACCTGAAGAGTCCTTCACTAGCTTTCAAAGCATTCATGTGCAGGAGAGAAAACTATTCTGTCACCAGAGGTTTTAAAATAAAGTTGAGGGGTTTTGTTGGTTTGCTTATAGTTTCTTGAGTGGGAGGCAATTCAGAACACTTAAAAATAGGCTATACAGTCCATGTTTTAAAACAGTTGGGTATATAATAAAGGACTTACTCTGTCTTCAATCAGTACATGTAATTGAAGGATAAAGTTTATGTATCCAGAACAAAAAGTCAGAGTAGGCAGGAGCAGCACAAGATGGGCTCTGCCACTTTCAACTGGGTTTCACTTTGCAAGACTAAATGGGAGTGGGGGAAATACCATAATTGAGAAGAAACTGAAAGAAAGACATAAAAGATTATGTGAGTTTTCCTACTAAGTTCTCTATATAGAGCCTACATGAAATAAACATTACTGGAGAGAATCCAGGGAGATTGCAATTTCATGCTACCCTATAAACAGTTATTTTTCAGTTACCCTACAAATGAAAGTACAAGCATTTAACTGAATGGCTTTATGTCTATGTTCTGAATTGCTATTCTAACCCAGTAACACCACAAAATAAGATAGAGAATACTGAACATGCTTATCAGGATTAGGAGAGACTGCTCCTTAATGCTTCAAGAAATGTTAAGTAGACTCCTTCTGAAGTAGTTATTACTTGAGTGACATTAAACGTGAGACTAACAGGAGATAAAAGGCAGCTCCCACGTAATTCAACACACACTGGTAAACATACACCAGCGTGACTGAGAATGAAATACCACATTTAATAATAATACAAGAAAAAAAGCAAATCCCCTTCCACTGAAATATTCCATTGACTTTCTAATTATTTCAGATTATTTTGCAGAAACAGAGGAGTATGGAAATTAAGAAAAATGTTTAAATTGGAGACCAGCCACGTGAGAAACAACGAACTAAATTATCACAGAGAAATTATGCACCTTCCCCTCAGGATTCAGCAAATTCAAACCCACTGACTTAAAACCTAGTTTCTCACTGCCCCTGTAAGCTATGAGGAAAGTAAGTAGGCATATTTATCAGCTTGCTTACATCACCATAAAACTTAAGAGATAAGATTAGGAGGATCTGAAACACGGATCTCACTCCCACTCATGTTGCACTTGAAAAACAAACGTTTCCGTCTTGCTTTGTTTGCATCACATCACAGTTGGCCCTGCTAAAAATCAGTAACACATAAGAAAAATATTTCAGCTGTTCTCAAAGTTTGTGGGAGGATGCAAGCCCTTTGATGAAAACAAATAATTAAGGTCAACAAGTAGGTAAATCAGTCTCTCCAGCTAATTAAACACATGACAAACTGAGTTTCAGGAAAAGGGATCAAATGACACAGTGCAACCTTGAGGAGATTCCATTACCTGGTAAGTGAAAGACTGATTACCCTTTAGGATACTGTATGTCTTTCAGGAAGAGTTGTTTAAAGAGGGCTATATAGTAAACTGAACAGCCTCCCTTTTTGTCCAAAGGTTGCAGAAGGAGCCTACATGAGCATGTGTGTGTGTAAATGTGCAGAAGAATCATTTCCCCTCAGAAACCACAAACAGAGAAACCTTTCTGCCACTGTGTGAAACACTTGCACAGAGAGCAAAGGAGAGTGAAAGCCATGTGCCCCTCCCAAAAGCTTCCTGGATTTTAACTGCTGCTAAATCTGGCTGAAAGTTTTTCAGTCATTCATCTTGACAGACCAACAACTCTTGTGAACACAGCAGCTTGTGTTTGGGAGCTGGAGTACAGCTCCTCTTCCACATGAATTCACTTACCTGAATAGTTTCACACTACACTCCACAATAAGCAGGAATGGAAGCAGCTTTCTTAGCTATTAGATAAACTACCCTACTGCACAGCCAGTAGCTGCTGCCTTCTAATGATTGCTGTGAATATCTGGAACTGTATCAGACCATGGATTAGCAGGGAGTGAGAGAAGAGAACAGATGGAAAGAATAAATTATACATCCATATTGGCAAAACAACTTACAAAAAGCTGACAGCATTAAATCTGTTCTTGTTGGTAATAAACTGTAACATAAAATGATCTAAGTCAAAGTCAACAAAGAAAAACACAGAAACTACCCCTTCACGCTTCTGGGGAAAAAAAGCAAGGACTTTCCACAAAGCTTGAACATTTAATTAAGTAAATAATAATACTCTTTGTGAAAATTGTGTGAAATGGGAAAATTCCCATATAGCCCAACTAATCCCATACTAAAGTCCAGGGAAATGGTGCACAAAAAAGACATAATTTTGCAACTATAAGACAGCACCTCCTGTTTTGACAGCAAATAACTCAGTAAGTAGAAAATAAATTATGTACAAAAACAAGTGTTTGCAACTGAAAAATACAATTTCAGGTATTTGTATATGACCATGCTGAAGAACTTGGGAAAAGTACAGCTGAAGAAAGTAACTTCTGATTCTAGCCAAGATCTTAAATATAATCTGGTTAATACAGTGGCATAACAACCAGCTCCATACTGAGGGCATGGTGTGAAATATTAAGGAGAACTCAGATATCCAGAATGAACCAAGACCCATCTGAAATAAAGTTACAGCTTTACATATATATGTGGAAAACAGCAGTTTCAAAAACGAAGTTCAGGGGGTGCTGCACTATAGTATCAAGAGAGACTGGATTGCAATTCAGACAGAACTTTTGTTCAAAATACAGTGCACTGTGCTTGCAAGAAGATTTATCCTGCAAAAGCCATTTCCTGTCACTAACCTGCAAAAGAGCGGCGCTTTATGTTTAGCTCGTTGGACACCCGTACTTCAGTGCACAGTTTCAGCATCAGTAACATAGTAACGATCATGATAATGCTCTGCCACAAGAGAGGAGATTCAAAACGCCTTCCAAACCTAAAAAAAAAAATTAAAAAAAAAGGGAAAAACAAAATATATAAAACATAGAATCACAGAATCATAGAATGATTAGAGTTGGAAGGGACTCCCAGAGGTCATCTAGTCCAACCCCCCTGCAAGAAGCAGGGACACCCCCAACTAGATCAGGTTGCTCAGGGCCTCATCCAACCTGGCCTTGAACGTCTCCAGGGATCCAGGGGCATCCACCACCTCCCTGGGCAACCTGTTCCAGCGCTCCACCACTCTCACAGGAAAGAACTTTTTTCTAATATCCAATCTAAATCTCCCTCCCTCTATTTTGAAACCATCACCCCTTGTCCTGTCACAACAGGCCCTACTGAACAGCCTCTCCCCATCTTTCTTGTAGGCCCCCTTGAGGTACTGGCAGAGCGCTAGAAGGTCTCCCCGGAGCCTCCTCTTCTCCAGGCTCAACAGCCCCAACTCTCTCAGCCTGTCCTCATAGGAAAGGTGCTCCAGCCCCTTTATCATCTTGGTGGCCTCCTCTGGCCCCTCTCCAACTGGTCCATGTCCTTCTCATGCTGGGGGTTCCAGCACTGGCCCCAGTACTCCAGGTGAGGTCTCCCGAGGGCAGAGTAGAGGGGGAGAATCCCCTCCCTCGCCCTGCTGGCCACGCTCCTCTGGATGCAGCCCAGGGTGCGGTTGGCTGCTGGGCCGCAAGAGCACATTGTCGGCTCATCTCAAAGATGACAAAAGTTTTACTCAGTTTCATTCTTTGATCCTCTCTAAGCATCTAAAAAACTAAATCCTAACAGGTATTAAAGGCTGAGGTAGAGAAAAATCACCAACCAAACCTTGATGCACATACAGTAGCTCAGAGTAACAATCCCCCCTGCAGGAATATCCAAGATCATTATTAAAACACCCTGTTGACTGATTCTAGAAGTTCTGAAACCAGAAGCTTAAGTCTTTGTTCAAGCCTATTGCTTTGAGAAAAGCAGCAGATTCATTGAGCATTATGGACACCAGAGTTATGCTGCATTGTATAATCCATTGTGTTCTCTCCACATATATATATACACACACCATAGATTTCACAAAGATTTATATGCAAAACTTTAAAAACCTTAAAAATGAAACTTAAGTCATAAAAACAATAGTACTTGCCCTTTAAAGAAATAGATACCCAAAGCTATTTGCTTGCCAAGTTTAATGTAACATCTTCCTACAGAAGAAGAAGAAAAAAGGTATTATGCCTTGTCTGCCTCTAGACATCCGAGTGGAAAGACCAGGTCTGCAGAACACATCAATCCATTAATTTGCATCTAATTTGGACCAAGGTTGAGGGAAGTCCAAAAGATGTGAGAACTGAGCATATATGTAATTTTCCTCTCTTGCCCTCTTGCCTTCCCCCAATTTAATTTCTGCTTGCTCACAGATGATGCTTAGTGGGAACTACTGAGCCCTTCTTACACATAACAGAGGTGAACCTGATTGCAGCTAATCTTGACTGAAGAGCTTATTGTTACCTGATTGCACACAGGAAAATGAGGCCCTCCAGTGAAGACTGGTGATGCTCCAAACTCCTCTTCCTGAATTACTTGACGAAAGGACAGCGATCCCTACAGACACTCAGTAAGTTCATTAGAGGCAAAAGGTGGAAGCTCTTTATACACAGCCCTTAAACTAAATTGGATTTACAACAGGAAGGCTGCATGCACATCACGTGAGCTGCTTCTCTGTGCTCAGCTCTGCCAGGTTTGGTGCTTTGAGAAGAGAGATGCTGAGGAAGGGATTTGGTGAAAACACATTGCTGTGCTCCCCAGGTCCTTCAGCCCACACCACAAGGCACACAGGCTTTCTGTATTCCCACACAGACAGTTACTAATACCACTCTCTGAGCACATCATGCTGCTGAGACCTCAGTCACCCAAGCATCACAACCACTGCCCTCTTCTTGACAGTTCCTGCTTTACAGCACCCTGGCAAAATACAATTTCTTATGCTTGGACTACTTCCACAGCAGAGCTCTGTGTTAATGGAAGACAACTAGGTTTACTATTACTCTTTCTCACATAATGCTGCATTTCCACTACAGCCCTTTCACCAGAGAGGTACCTGTCTACTCATAAGGAACAGAAGAGAGACTGCAAGGTCCTTGACTAGCTTCAATGGAAATCTTCCTGTGCAGAACAGTCAAGCAGCTCACACCAATTTAAATGGCCAAGCATTTCCTAATTGCATACATCTAAGGAAAGCGAGACAACACCTTGAGCCTCCACACCACAGCCAAACACACCACCAGTAGCTACTGGAAGAGTAACAGTTGTGTGTACTTTAGTCCCCCGCTTCTTTCTACCATTGATGGATTTGTGGTGGGCCACACAAGAGCCATTATAGCAAAACATTTGGAGGGTGCTGAGGAAGAAAAAAGCCAGAAGACAACTGATACACATAAATCACTGCACTAGGAAAACAGGCAGGGAAAAGAACAAACGTTTAGCCCAGCCTACGCTCCAAGCCCATGATCCCAAAGATCATTCAGCCTGCACTGCTGACTGTAGTCAAGTTCCCCTGAACTACTGGAATTCACTACTGTTGTATTTGTCTCTTATTCAAGGAATAAGAAAAAAAAATAGAGGAACCGCTCTAATAGAATTACAGAGCAGTTAAAACTGTTTACATCAGGCTTAGAAAAAGCACTTCAAATTACAAAAGCAATTGCAAGTAAAACTACAGCAATGCATTTGAAAGTGGATGAGCTAGCAGCACTGGAAGCTATTATGATGGTAAATACAGTGCAGGTCACTGTGAGGTTAGTTTCTCCCTGCTGATCAGATTATTGGTCACTCAGTAATGGGTGCCTCACAGAAATATTGCTTGCAGTATAAACATTCACCCACTACAAACACACATAAGCATGGCCTCCTGCTGTCTGATCGTAACTTGCCATCACCACTGCCTCACTGGAAGGACTGCTGCAGATCTCCAACACCTTAACACCTTAAAAAATCTGGGGGTGGGGAGGGAAGAAAGTAAAACAAGACTCACAACACACAAGAGAGGTAAACTGTTAATATAAAAATTCTTATAAGGACTTCAAACAGTGCACAACATTAGAATTGTTTTTACAAACCTCCAGTCAAAGAAAAAGGTTACACAACAAAACATACCCATGTGAACTACACCTCCTCAGACACTAATCCCCAAAGTGAGTACTGCAGGCAGCACAACCCTCTAAGCAGGGTCACATCTACAGGAAATCAAACAGCTGTCATGGAGACTGGCAGCCAGAGCAGACAAGACATGGCCTACACTGAGGGGAACACCAGTCTCAAGGACCACTGCTGGTTCTTGAAGCTTTAAAAGTAAAGCCAGAGCATTCCTTTTGCTCAGGATCATGGAAACAAACACCACCTCAAGTAGATTACTTGTCATAGGTATTAGGGACACTTGCCAAGTCAGCACTAATCCAGTTAAAGACTCTGCAAGGCAGCCTGAGCTAGGAGCACTGTGAGTTGCAGGCCCTGCAGGGTGAGCACGCTGTTCCGTGTTCTGGTCACCTTCTACCTCACAGAGGTGACACTTATCCTTGCCAAAGCAGGAGCTGGGAAGGGAGCAAATTTAGATTATGAGACAATGGATATAAGAACAGGATCACAGAAAAGAACACGTTTGAAGGCCTGGGGATGAAAGGGTCATCATCATTATTCTGCATTTTCACTCCACAACTACAGTGTTGTGTGATATAAAATAAACCATCTGCAGTATTCAGTGAACTCAGACTTCTTATGTCAGACAACAAAGAGTTTTTCTTTTACTTAATGCTGTTAAAACAGAAGGGTTTTTTCCCCCTGTACTAGTCAAATGTGCAAATAAAGAGAAGAACAGTAATAAAATACAAGTCCATCTCAACAGCTTTAAAATGATTAATACATGTTCAGGGTGAGGAAGTCAAGAGAAGTGAACATTCAAGCCACAGCAGAGACTAACCAGTCATGGAGAAAACTAAGTAATTCCATCAGTATGACTCAATCCTCTTGCAATAATCTTGCTATTCCAGTCCCGGGCCTACTCAAAACAGCAAATGATAATTGTGCAAAGAAACGAGACCAAACACAAAAGATTGGCTTGTCTCCTTTCCTAAAGCACCTCTGAAGAGAATCTGACAGCAGTTGGTACAACCAGATCACCACCACTTCCACCACAGTTTCCTCCCATGCTCCCAGATGCTGTTTCAGTGCTGTCCCAAGTGGTGCCACACCTGGAGCAGGGACTCTTGCCTGTCATCTGCCCGTACTCGGGCAGGGATACCACATCACCACCTCAGCTCATGGACAGAGTTCCACTCACTTCAAAAGCAGAAATCACCAAAATTACTACAGGTCTCACCACTCTGGGGAAGTTACAGATCACAAACAAGATGGAAAGCATTCAGGACACTGCACACACCATCTGGGTCGTGAAAGCCCAGCGCCAACAGGATGGCAGCTCATTCAAAGACAGCCCACACAATCATTTAATCAGCAGGGAGAACAAGAAACAAGCTAGTTTTACAGCAAGATCTTTTTCTTGATATGAGTTTCTCCTTAAACATAAACTTCCAGGGCTTTACTGTGCAGCTAAAACAAGGTTCTCACTGGAACATAAAAAAAAACCCCTACTTCACTGTTTCTTCTGTACTAAAGATCAGTGCATTTTATCGCTGCTCTCTGCCATTTCTAAAAGGGAGGAAGAATTGCATAACACTTGCTTTCAATATCTGATAAAGATTCCACCAGCAGACCATATGTAACACAATCTTTTGAAACTGTAGTCACGCTGTCAGCTTGATTTATAGCATCATCCCACCTTCTGCACATGGTAGAAACTAGCAAGATTGATTTTAGAAGCAGAAGTCTTAAAAGCAAAAGTTTCTCCTTTCCCACAGGGAGTCCAACAGACATCACTGGACTGTTACCTGAAGCCAAAGCAACACCCAACAGCAGGGACCTGATCCACATGTAGCTCTGTAGTTGCTACAGTTGAATAAATATGTAGGAATCTACTCCAGACAACAGCAAGTCCAACACTACCTCCAGCTGCATACTTGTCTCAGTAAACCTCTACTGGTAACAGTGACATTTATTCCACTGACTCCATGAGAGCTCCCAGTTCTTCTGACATTACAGATTTCAGAACCCACTTCGTTTCGGGTGATGTGGAATGGATAACAAAAATAACATGTTCCAGGTTTTTTGTCTTTTCCCTGTGAGAGTTTGTTTCCACAGTTTGTCTTAAAGATTTATGAGAATAGCTCCAAAACTTAATAGTTTTACTTTCTGTTGTTTGTATTTCTATGGTCTTGCTATGTGAGGTTTAGTCCAGTGAGCCACAAAAATGCATCTCAAAACCTTTGGAAAGAGTATGGTCTTCCTGGAAAATGTATAAACCATATTATACGATGACATAAAATATTTTACAATCTGCAGAACTGAGAGAAAAAAAAACAAAAAACAAAACAACAACAAAAGAGTCCGAAATCCTCAGGGAATAGCAGAGAGCGTAAGTACCTTTGGCTGAACTTAAAATCAAGATTAAAAAAAAAAAAAAAGGCTGGTGAGGACTTTAAGAAATATGCAGTTCCCTGTATATAAGTTCTGTTTGGAAAGGAAAAAAAAAAGAAAAAAAATAAGGAAAAAAAAAGGAAGAGAGTGGAAAGAGAAAGAGAACTCGTATTAAGTTTTGCTGCATCTTCCACCCCAAAAACTCTTGCCCAACTTCTCGTTCCCAGTCTTCCCCATGACAATACAGAGCCAGTCAGCTGGCAGACTGCAGGCCACATGAACCAAGAAGACACATCTGTCTTGGTCACAAGCAAGTACAAGCACCACACTGCACTCTGAAGCTGGCCCACAACTCCAAAACCCCCTAGTGCAGTTTAACCAGATGATTAACCAGCTCAAAGCTCAAGCACCAGTAAGACTCAGGGTATCCCTTGCATATTTTAACAACCAGTCTTGAAGAAGAAATCAAAGCTAACTCAAGCAAATACAATAAGATCAGTTAATGTCAAGTGCTTTGTTAAAAATGCAGAGGTAAAAAAAAGTAATATTAGGGTTTTTTATCAAGCCATATGTTGTCATATGTACCAGCAACACTGGCACCCTAAAATAAACACTCCTCTGAAGCCTTATATAAAATTATAATGACATTTATTACTAAAAGTAAAGCCAACTTGGTAACAAATCTAGTCATAGCACAGATTCTACTTTTCACAAAGGTAAATGCAGACCCCATTATGTGATGCCATGAGCACAGACCACTTTTTTTTCTTCCCAGAATCCTCCTTAAAAGGGCCAGAGACTTCACATACAGTCAACAAACTGAACTGCATGTTTGCAGGGTCAAACTTCTACTTTCTTTTTCCTAAAAAAAAAAGCCATGTGTGTACAAACAAAGAAGTGGAATCATGCCCATTGCTATCCATGTGCAGTTTTCATTCTTGCAGTCCAGTCCTCTCCCACAGCTTATCCACAAAGTTCTGGCATGTAACTCACAGAAACAGAGCAAAGCCAAAGTGAAAGCATATCTGTTTCTTTAAAGAAGCCATTTTGAAACAAAACAGCACAAAAAACTACTTAATGGACAGTGTCATCACTAGCAAACAGAAGACCTTTGGGCACACCATGAAACTAAGGCAAAGTCAGATGCAGAAGGAGGAGAGGCACTGCACCAAGTCCTCTTGACTTCAGAAGATGGTTTACCATTGGAGGCAGTCTAACTGGAAGAGGAGAAATTGTGGAAACAAGATTTTATCCTTGATCTCATTTGTTCTTCATTGGCTACTGTCACAGTGCAGTACACCAGCTGCAACTCTACACACATAAAACATGCAAAGAAGATTAGGAGTCTAATTCTCCTCTATTTGGAGGGGAAACAAAAGGTCATACTTCATCTGGTTCAAAACTGGACATTAAACAAAATCCTCTGGAGATAAGTACAGTTCTAGGAACAGGTGGATTATGCCAATTCACAAATAGAAAATGACAGAATTGCCCCCACAGCTGAGGACAAAATAACTCATGAGAGAAAGGTGAGACTGCATCTGTTATGAATGACAGAGATACATAAAGACCAACAATACTCAAGCCTGAAAATACAGAGGAACTTTCTTTTTCCTAGCAAGAACAGCAAATAAATCTGAAATATGTAACATTTCATTTTGTGAGCCTAAAATTCAAGAATATATGAGATTCAGGGAATATCTGGATGTAACAACAGAAGGAGGTACAGAAACGTCTTTGAAGTTAAAAGAAAGAAAAAAAAGAAAAGGACCATGAGTCATCCTAAGAAAAAATTAAGGCCTGAAAAGCAACACTGTTAGAACTTGAAAGTTTTTAACACCTACCACTTTAAGTGCTTATTTTTGGACTAGGGTGTAGGAAATGTCAGGAGGGATGAATCTGGTACAAATCATGTGCTTAATAACAAGGCATAAATAAGATAAACTCAAAACAATTGAAAACTGCAGGTACTGGCCAGTAAAATTTTCAGAAGACAGTCTTGGATTAAGGTCTAGACTGGTTGCTGAAAGGAAGAAGGAGTAATCTTATCAACTGGTACTTTGTAAATCAGATTGGGGAAAAATTATACACAAAACAAAATTACTAACAAGAACAGGTCTGTTCCAGCACATGAAAGGATCAAATTATTTAATAAATTTAAAGCAAAACAAACCCCTTCTAATTCCCTCCAATGACTAATACATACACAATTAAAAGAATTCTGCTGTTTACATCAAGTTACCAAGAGTGCTGTGTCCCAGATAATGCATCAGCCATAGGTGACTTTAAACAGCTAACAAAAACTGAATTGCCAAGCTGTTCTATGGGTGCATTTTAAACATGCTTACAGACATGTGGCTCTTGCTCTGCTATCTTCCTTTAATCATCCATATGCACAAGGATAATATCCACCCTCAATGCTGCTTTCATGACCTACTGGTGTTTATAATGAACTACCAGGTCAGGCATGCCTAATCTTTATAAGTAAAGAAACAAAATGCTCTCTCAGGCAACAATGAATTATCATAATGAAAGTATTCTTTTTCATCTCTTAGTTCAACAGAACTAGAAAGAGACGATTCATTGTAAGAACAGAAAGGTTTCTGCAGGGCCATGCCTGCAGCTTTGCCCTATAGAAGTGGCTTTACCACAAGCCAGCAGCACACCTTAGAGTCCTCCTGTAACCAGACTCCCCTATGCACATGCTGTGTGAAGCCATTCTGTGCTCCAAGATGACCAGTGCCTACAGAGCTAGATTGTGTTAGGAAGAGATACTTAAATGTGGCTTAGATACTCACAGTATTAAAATTAAGTAGTCTCATCAATATAACCACACTGTCTCTCTTTTGAAGTGTCAACAAATCTTTTAACATTGGCATAAATAGTAACTTTTCATTACTCATGCTTTTTATTCTTTTGCACATCTCTTAACTAGATATACTTAAAATCAATTTGTTAATGATCTTTCGGTTCTACAAAGTCTCACATAAACAGATGCACTCGCNACTTAAAATCAATTTGTTAATGATAAATTAACATAAACAGATGCACCCGTCTGGGTGACACAGAAACTGCCAGCATATCCATTCAGGTGCCATTCAACTACACCCCTGACAAAACAAAAAAATTAAGATAATTTCTATTTCTCAAACTGCCAACTTGGGCTTTTTACTCCTCCCTCCACCAGTTTCTCTATTTCCCTTCTGCTCTCTGCCTTCTCCAGCTGCTTCATACAATTCACCCCAAGAAAACAGTTCCAATGCAACTAGTAGCTCTTACAGCTCTGATCTAGTGATGACTCCTCAGTTTGACTGTCAAATGTGGTCCTAAGAGAGGGTTCCCTGTTTCCCTGACTCCAGCACAGCATGCAACATGCTACACTTAGAGAGTCAGAAGCACTTTAAAAAAAAATATGGATATCAACAGAAGAATGTAGCCTGTTACCTATCAGTTCCTTGTGGACTACAAAGCACTATTTTGTGGTCAAAATATTATTAGAATAACTGTTCTGAGTTACAGTAATTGCCCAGCCTCTTTATTCTTTGGGTTCTCAAGTACATTCCCAGTGTTGTAGCATGTCTATTATAAAATCAGGAATATAAGTTAATAATATTCATTCCGAGAAATCAGGCCCCAGAAGAACTTTGTGCAGCTGCACAAGAGCTAAATACAGAAACAAACCTGAATATTGAAAGCAGTGTTGAAAACAAAAGGAATTTTCTTTGAAAGACAGTCCACCCTTTGCCTGCTTATCAAAGAATTAATATTTTCATCTGTAGTTGTGCATGGAGCTCTAGAGGTGAAACACCTTTGAAGCTAGTAAGCATTCTGGGAAAATGCAAGAACATATGGCAAACGTCCCAGTGACGTTAATACCAACTAGATGCTCTAAGCATGCAGGACAGGGGCCTTCAAAACCAGAACAGAGCTAGAGAGGCAAAGTTAATATAAAATACAGGCAACAAGAAAAAAGATCTGACTTAGAATAAACTTCTTTACAAAAAAATTAACTACTCTGGTGACACCCCACCTGGAGTACTGCATCGAGCCTTGGGGGTCCCAGCACAAGAAAGATATGGAACTGCTGGAGCAAGTCCAGAGAAGGCCAGGAAGATGATCAGGGGGGTGGAGCACCTCTCCTGTGAATCGAGGCTGGGAGAGCTGGGTTTGCTCAGCCTGGAGAAGGCTCCAGGGAGGCCTTAGAGCAGCCGTCCAGCACCTGAAGGGACCTACAGAGAAGCTGGAGAGGGACTGTTCCTCAGGGAGTACAGTGACAGGAGAAGGGGTAACGGGTTAAAACTGTAATAGTGTAGATTTAGTGAAGAGGCACAGGCTGCCCAGAGAAGCTGGGGCAGCCCCCTCCCTGGCAGTGTCCTAGACAAGGCTGAAAAGGGCTTTGGGCAACCTGGGCTAGTGGAGGGTGTCCCTGCTCATTGTAGGGGGGGTGGAACTAGATGACCTCTGAGATCCCTTCCAACTCAAACCAGATAATCAGATCCGGTAATGTTCAGTACTCCTGAGTCCAGGACATTCTGCAGAATCAATGCAGATTCGCCCATTTACAGAAATAACGTTTACCTTCAGGAGAGGAGAAATACACTCAAAGCACATTATTCCCTCCAACACTCCACATCAAAGTTTTACGACAAGCACGACCCTTCAGCAACCGGGCAGGCAAACACCCACAAAGCCGACTTACCAAAAAAGTATCCGCAAAATGTTCGCGACCAGTAACACCAGACAGACGTAGGTGGAAAAGCCCTCCGCGTTCTGCGTCCGCCGGATGTCTCTGTACTGGGGAATGTAGGGCACCACACCGCCGAACACCATAGCCCCCGCAGCACCCCACGACACCAGCTGGTGCATTGGGACCAGCAGCCACTCCAAGCCACCCGCTTCCATGACGAGGGGAAGCGGGGAGCTTGCCCCGGGGTCAGTCACGCTGAGGGGTCGCCTAACGCTGCAGTTCTCCGGCGGAGGTCGGCTCCAGCCACGCAAGGGCTACTGGATGGGATGCGGCACCATGGCTGCGCCCCCTCTACCCGGGCCAGGACCTGGTGGAAGGGACGGAAAGTCAGCCTGTCTCCGCCGCGGGCCGCTCCAGCCGCTCTCCGCCGACCGC
>VXBZ01004362.1:34536-55022 GCA_013399135.1 Heliornis fulica | reverse complement strand
AGACCTTATTGCTCTCTACAACTACCTGAAAGGAGGTTGCAGTGAGGGGGGGGTTGGTCTCTTCTCCCCAGTAACAGGTGACAGAACTCGAGGTAATGGACTCAAGCTGTGCCAGGGAAAATTTAGGTTGGATATTGGGAAAAACTTCTTCACTGGAAGGGTTGTCAGACATTGGAACAGGCTGCCCAGGGAGGTGGTTGAGTCCCCATCCCTGGAGGTGTTTAACAGACGGGGAGATGTGGTGCTTGAGGACATGGTCTAAGGGTAGACTTGGTGGCAGTGGGTTAATGGTTGAACTGGATGATCTTAGGGGTCATTTCCAGCCTTAAAAATTCTATGATTCTATGATTAGATTCCCAAACACTCATTAAAACAAATCATGGGGGTTTGTTTCTTTGTAGTAACAGTTTTCAAACCAAGAGAATACACAGGATTTCAGTCAAAACAAGTGGTTTGCCTTGTAAAATGGTGCCCTGCTCTCCTTCCCACTGCCGTGCCCAGAAGGGCGTGCTTGATGCTTCCTCCTAGCAAAGCTACACTGAGATCTATTCCACCTTGGGTTTGTAGTAGGTGATTGTTTTTAAGTGTCATCGTGACTATTTTACAATCCCAGCAAGCTTTTGGGATTGTGTCTCGCTGAGTGCACTCCCACGTGTTCCACATCTCTTAGAGGCAGCAGCCACTCACGGTAGCATCGAGCACATCTTGCAAACAGGGGCTCTCTTGCAAACCCTGTTAAGGTCTTAATGTGTAGGATTAAGCAGAAGATCCCCCCTGATGGGGCTTTGCATTGTTTCCTTTCCACAGGGAAATTTTACATTTAAGCTTTGAGTACAGCTTGGGTTTTGTCCTGGTTTGGGTTATCACTGTGTGCTGGTATTAAAATTATGGGGTGGGTTTTTTTTTTATAATGTATAAAAACATAAAAGTGATATTATGAGGAGGTTGTGAGGCAGGTCTTTAGGTTGCTGGACTTTGCTTTTGTTGATACCTGAGTGGCAAATGGAAGGTGATTCCCTGTGTTGTGCTGCTGCCGCCTTCTCTCTCGCTCAGAAACCAGAGGGGTGCTCTCTCTGAGTGTTTTCTTACCTTGCTTTTAGAAAAACATCAATTAAGCCCGTGTTTGAAGGAGTGATTAATTGCTGCCTTACCTTCTGCCTGCCTGTTGTACCTGGAGCCAGGTTGAGCAGGCTGTTAATTTGGAAGGCGAGGAAATAAATCCTGCGAGGTGCTGAGCGCCTCGTTCTGCACCTCCTGCCTCTCTGCTGGGTCACTCTGGGAGAAGGTGGTGGCAGCTCACTCCTTGAAGACTCCAGGTTTGCTGCTGGCAGTAAGGGGGGTGGTGGTGTCTGAGGACAAAGGCAGAGGTGCTGGTTGGCAATCTGTCCCTCTTCCCAAAGGGACACATCGCTGCAAGGGCTATCACTTCTTGGGCAGGATCCCACACTGGGATCCCTCTGTCCTTCCCTGTGTCATGTTGCAAACAGGAGCAAAGCAGCACCAAGAGCCCTGATAAACTTTTTTTGGGTGGTGTTTTCTTTCCCTTCAGGCAAATCAAAGCAGCAGGAGTTCCACTGTTTGCAAGGGAAAGGTGCATCTGAAAACCACCCCTGTGCGGAGCGATCGCTGGTTGCACTATAACTTAACGTTCTCAGCACCTGTTGGTACTTGGTGCCCTTCTTAAACCGTGATTTAATCAGTCATAACCAGGATAAACATATAGCAGGTTGTTCTTAAGGCAGGAAGGTGCCCACAGTTAAAGTGACAGGCTCCTGGATAGAGCAGGTTCCCAGACAAACATCTCTTCAGTTTGCTGTCTGCTTAAATTAGAGGTGACTCGATGCTGAGAGGTGTCTGAATTTCCTGCTTCTCTCTCCTGCCCTTCTGGGTGTTAATCTCACAGCAAAGATGAGAGATTGCTGAATAACATGATTAATTAAAACCAAATATCTTAACACTGAAGGTGAATTGTATACGTGGGCGTGCGTATAGGAGTTCAGCGTTTTCATTGTGTGTCTTATTGTGCGCATTCAGCTTCCCTCCTTTCCCTCCCTCCATTTCCCTGTGGATTTTGTCCATGTATTTCTGGAATAATGAACATAGAGCACTGCTCTTTGTTTTTTCTTCACCAAAATAGAGCTCGTGTGACTGAGGTGTCATAGGACCTTGCCATCTCTAGTTCCCGCTAGGTCACGCAGCCCGTGTGCCCGTCGATTCTAACGGGGAGCTCCCTGCCCTCCCCGTTAGGAAATGACCCATGTGATGGATCTTCTGCTGCATCCCAGGGAAATGCTCTGAGTTAGTTTTATTGCTGGTAGAACATGAAGGTCCTAATTTTAATTTTTTTTTCCCCCACCCTACTAATTTTTATTGTTTTCCCCCCTCCACGTCCCATTTTAGTGATGTTACTCAACACAAAGGCAATTTCTGCTTAGGCTTTCCCAGGCTCTTCCTTGTCCTGTCCCAGCTTGGTCCCTCCATCCTCATAACCTCACACCCTTCATGCTATCACCTCATCTTCAGTCTCCATCCTCTCTGATAATGATCTGAGATTGAGCATGGATTTAGTCTCTTGGAAGAAGGTGATTTCATTGCCTCTTGGTCTTGTGTATCCATTAACGATTCTCTGCAAATTGGAGCCGGTCCTGGATTCAGGACCGAGACATTATTACTAATTTCTTGTTTTGTTACCGTTGCAGCTTCCAAGAGCTGTCCTCTACTCTTAAATCATTTGACTTATTCCCTGGAGCAGATTGATTCAGCCTTCCAGGAGAAGCCAAATCACTCACAGTCCATTTTCTTGGTGTTCAGAGTTTCAGATCAGGTAGAGGGGCTGGATCCGCCTGTATCGTCTTTAAACTGAGGCAGTGGTGGTCTATCGACCCTAATCCCTTCTAAAACTGGGAATTACAGCTGTATATTCAGCATGATCCATGTTGGGGGGGTGGTGTGGGCTCCCAGATATTAGTGACTCGGTGTGAGGAAGGGATTTTTGTATTTTTTTTTTCTGTTTTCTACAGCTTTTCAGAGGGTCAGATGCTGGTTTCTAGAAACAGTTGCATTTTGCTGATGTGTGATTTCCTTGGACTAAATGCTACCAGAAAGAAGCATAAAATATTTTCTCTACAATTGTACAAATTGGGTGGATTATTCTGAAACATTTTACACTATCTGGTTATAGCTGGCTTGAAATTATATATATTTTTTTTGGTGATACTCCCTGAAAAATGAATGTTTTAAATTTGCCTTATTGTTTTCATTAGGAAGAGCCTGAGTTTATGACAGTTGCTGCCCTTTAGGGGAGCTTAACCCTGGAGGCATTTGTCATCCCCTGTGAAAGGTTGAGGTTAAAAGCTGACAGTTGATTGTTAGATAAATTTTGCATTATTTCCAAAATTCCAGTGGGCTTTTCACCTGGCCTTGAGCGCTCCCTCCTGTGAGAACGATGGGGGGGGGCACTTGGCATGTAAATTATAGATGTGCAAATCCCAACTGTCTGGGTTCTCTTGGTGTAGCAGCTGATTGTTTCCAGTCAGCTCTCTGTGGACCTTCAGTAATGACTTTTTGTATACAAACTGTATTCAAATGGAGGTGAACAGGAGAGGATGAGGTGGTGGTATGTGTGGTGTTGAGAGAGGGTGAATAGTGCCCAGTCTGGCCCTGGCTCCTGAGCAAGGTATGGCACTGGAAGGTAGGATTAAATTGGAATCACAGAATATTGGGAGCTGGAAGAGACCTTGAAAGACCATCCAGTCCAACCTCCTGCCTGAGCAGGATCANGCCTGAGCAGGATCATCTAGAGTAGATCACACAGGAACGTGCCCAGATGGATCTGGAATGTCTCCAGAGAAGGAGACTCCAGCACCTCTCTGGGCAGCCTCTCCCAGGGCTCTGTCACCCTCACAGGGAAAGAGTTTCTCCTGACGTTCCCATGAAACCACCTCTGCTTTACCTTGGACCTGTTGCCTCTTTTCCTGTCACTGACAAGACCCTGGGGGTCTGTGAAGTCTGAGATTTTGATTTAAACCTAACTTGATTTAGGATAGGAGCATGTACGTGCTTGAGAGAGTTGGGGTTGTTCAGCCTGGAGAAGAGAAGGCTCTGGGGGACCTCAGAGCCCCTTCCAGTCCCTGAAGGGGCTACAAGAAAGCTGGGGAGGGGCTTTTGAGAAAGGCCTGGAGTGACAGGACCAGGGGGAATAGTTTTAAATTGGAAGGAGGTAGATTTAGATTGGATATTAGGAAGAAGCTCTTCCCTGTGAGGGTGCTGAGGCCCTGGCACGGGGTGTCCAGGGAACTGGTGGTTACTCCTTCCCTGGAGGTGTTGAAGGCCAGGTTGGATGAGGCCTTGAGCAGCCTGATCTGGTGAAGGTGTCACTGCCCATGGCAGGGGGTTGGAGATGGATGATCTTTAAGGTCCTTTCCAGCCTGAACCAGTCTGGGATTCTTTGACTTTATGCAGATACAGTGCACACCCCCAAAAAAGATAAAAATCGGTGTGTAGTACTGAAGCAGGCCTGTGTGTCCCTGGTTGACCTCAGGTGTGGGAGATGAGTAGATGCAAAGTTGAAAAGATTGATAAACTACTAACTGAAGCACTTTAACATGTCTTGGTGGGTTGTGGTGCTTAGTTTTGTCTTGATGGTAGCAGGACCATGGCCGTGCTGGGGAGTTGCAAAGTGAGATATGTTGGGGCAGAGACACATTGTAGTGGAAAAGCTTAATGAGAACATAAACCCAGAGTTCTGACAAGTGCTAAAAAATAATTTTGTCCTTCCAGGTGTCTCCAGATCTAATTGTTATTTTAAAACTCTGCTGTGAAACTGGAGTTTAGTTTTTGATCATCATCATCATTGAGGACATGGTTGAAGACTTAAAACTCATCTTGTTTTTTAGGGGCAAATGAAGCTGCTCTTCTAAGTCTTGCTCTGCCAACTGTTAGTGGTGTGAAGCCAGATCTTTATTTTTACTTTGAAAATAAACCAGGTTTGTTTTTTTAAATATATTTGGGGGGTGGGGAACACCTGTTGGATTTTCTTAAAGCCAGTATCAGCCTCGGGAGATCTGCCCTGAGGGGAACCCGGTGCTTTTGAAACCTGGAGGAACAGAATGTGGCATGGAGTTGGTGATGGATGAAGTTCAAAACTTGCAGTTGTGTCCTGGCTGTTCCCAAGCTCTTTCATTTGGGAAATGTCCCCTTTTTTATTTTTCTTTTCTAGAGAGAGGAGAGGTTTGGTCTTTTTCCCCTGATGATACATTCAATCAAAGCATCTTCATCAGTGGAAGCTGGTAGAAGCTAATGCTTTGTTGCACTCTCCTTTCCACTGAGGGCAAATGAACCTGATCATGTTGGAGAGGGTCCAGAGGAGGCCACAAAGATGATAAAGGGGCTGGAGCACCTTTCCTACGAGGACAGGCTGAGAGAGTTGGGGCTGTTGAGCCTGGAGAAGAGGAGGCTCCGGGGAGACCTTCTAGCGCTCTGCCAGGACCTCAAGGGGGCCTCCAAGAAAGATGGGGAGAGGCTGTTCAGTAGGGCCTGTTGTGACAGGACAAGGGGTGATGTGTTTAAAATAGAGGGAGGGAGATTTAGCTTGGAGATGAGGAAAAAGTTCTTTGCTGTGAGAGTGGTGGAGCACTGGAACAGGTTGCCCAGGGAGGTGGTGGATGCCCCTGGATCACTGGAGCCGTTCAAGGCCAGGTTGGCTGAGGCCCTGAGCAAGGTGATCTAGTTGGGGGTGTCCCTGCTTCTTGCAGGGGGTTTGGACTGGATGACCTCTGGGGGTTGCTTCTAACCCTGATCATTCTATGATTCTATGTTTTTCTTCCATCTAATGCCATTAATTCAAACTCAGTGACCTTCCCCCTCAAATCTTCAAAGCCAACGTGGCCACTGGTTTCACGTAGCAGCAAGGCAGGTTTTTAAACCTTGCAATAACTGGGCTGTTTCCATGCTGAGGTCACAGTCCTGTGGCAGAGCTCCGTGTCGATGGCGCTTGGGACCGGTCTGCCGTAGCCGCGTGTTACGACACTTCTTGAAGGCATCTCCTTCACCTTCGGTGATGACTGTTTCCTTGGACCAGAGCAATGTTTTTCCACAGAAGTTTTGGTGGTGGCTTGGCTTTGTAATCCTCTGATTTGTATGACAAAGCAAACAAGGTTGAAATAAAGAAACAGCCCTTCCAGGAGCGAGGGACGTACCCTGGAAATGTCAAATCTAACTGGGAGGTGACTCAGCACGGTGATACTGATTTACTCCTCGGTCCCACTGAAGCCACCTCCTACTTTTAAGGCTTTCAACCTGCCACTGTGTCGGTTGTGAATTGAGGGAAGTGGTGAAAATAAGGAAACTAAACAATCAGTGATGTGTTTAACGGGCCTGCAGTTGTAGGTGACTTAATTCTTCTGGCCAAGGGGGAGGAATCTGTGAATCTGAGCGTGGTTTTTGGGGTGAGCCTGGATCCCAGGAGGAGAATGTGGCTTGGAGAGGCTGGGGGGTGGGAGAAATGACACTCAGTTGAAAAGTTGAGATGTCAGAAATCAGATCCTTGTAACTTGGTACCAGAGCCTGTGTTCCTTGAAAGGGAAGGTATGTGAGGAGGTGTTAGCTCACCCTTCTCGTGGCGGGTCGGAGCGACCAGTCGCCTGTGAGTGTGCTCATGGCTTTGTGCCACTTCAAAAATCATGGGCACCACAGTGAACCCCACTGTCTTGCCTAGTGCTCCAGGGTCTTGGATTTCAGCAGGTTGTGGTGTGCTTGTAAATGCTGAGAAAGTGAAAAGATAGTTGTAACCCAGGACGGGGTTTATTACTTCATGGTTTCTGCCTTAATTTCCTTTTGTTGGATGTTGGCACTGTGACCAGAAGCTTGACCTGAAAAGATAAATTTAAAGACTTGCCTTGTTTGGATTATAAGGAGGAGGAGGTTTCACTGGGGAGTAGTCACATTCTGCTAACTTTGCAGGAGGCAAAAGCAGTGGGTTTTCCACGTGGAGGAGAGCCACAGCACTGGTGGGGCTGGGGAATCTCCTAACACTAGTTTTGGTGGAGTGCAAGACTGAAGCAATAGACTACTGTGGCTCCAGTAAGTCATTTAAACTGCAAACCTCCTTTTAATTATTGGTCACTGCTTGAATTCCCCCAGCATAATGTTGAAACTTGCATCATGCCAAATGAAACCAAAAATACACCAAACCAGCACACCACAAATGTGCTAAAAGAGGTAGGAAAATTTGCTGACCCTCTGAAAATGAACTTGATGTTCACTCCTGCAGAGCTTATCAACCACTGGGCAGGTAAACCATCTGCCCATCCTCTGTTGCTTGACTTGGTTTTACAGATCTAGAGTATAGATTGTTTAGGATCAGGGTGTGTTTGATTCTGGGTGTATGTTGAAGCTGGAGGATCAGATTCTTGCTGTAGGATTTGGAGTGATGCTTTGTGTTGCCTCCTGCAAGTGTGTCTCTGGCTCAGAAGGCCAGTGGTCTCCTGGGCTCCATCAGCANGGATGGACAGGAGGGAATCGGGTTTTGCCAAGGGCAGAGAGTGGTGGGACAAGGGGCTGGAGTGAAGCTGGAGGAGGGAAGGGTCAGGTTGGAGATGAGGGGAAGTTCTTGATGGAGAGAGTGGGGAGGGGCTGGAAGGGGCTGCCCAGAGAGGTGGGGGATGCCCCAAGCCTGGAGGGGTTCAAGGCCAGGTTGGATGGGGCCCTGGGTGACCTTGTCCAGCTGCAGGCCTGGAGGTTGGTGTCCCTGCCTGTGGCAGAGGGTTGGAACTTGATGATCCTTGGGGTCCCTCCCAACCCAGACCAGTCTGGGATGTCTGTCTGTGCAGATCCTTGGTGTACAGTCCCTCTTTACAGTGACTTCTACATGCTGAAAATCTGTCCCTTCATGCTGACCTGCTGTAGCTTTTTAAATGTCTGTTTTCTGGAGAAAGGAAAAAAAAAAATCCTTTGTCACTTCAGTGTGATGTGTCAAAAAAAAAAAAAGATTCAGGGTTAAGTGAAGAAAATTTGCCTGTTGTGCCTGTTTAGTCATAGCCAGAAATGTGCTTTGTGGGGTTATTGTCTCTGGGGCGGGGATTCTAGTGAAGGTGATTTGAGGCTGCTGTGCAAAGTTGTGTAAGTGCAGATTGGGCATGAGATCAGCTTGAAATGTAACCAGTTGATTTGAGTCTGAACCAGCTTCTCTGTCCTGTTAGAGCCAAAACATTTAGTCCTCTGCTGACAAATGCTGTGTTTGAGGTGGTGTCTTGTGTTTGGACTCCAGTGTATCCTGCTCAGCGTGGCTGGGCTGCAGTGGGGTTCATCAGGGTCAGGAGTTGCATGAGTCAGATCTGGGGGATTGTTCTTCTTTTTAAAGAGTCCTTAAATTGTTTTCTGTGTCCTTTGACCGCTTCCAAAGCTGCAGGTTTCTTCACCACTACCTGAAGTTCACTGTGATTAGGACACTTCAGCTTGTGCTTGCTGGATTTCTGCAGGCTTGGGAGGCAGGAGAAGCAAGTTGTAGGATAGATAAACTTGATAGTCCTTGGGAGGTCGTGATTTATTTCATGTAGCAGCTGGGGATCTGTTGCTGAGCACCCAGGGCAAGGCTGCACGCTTGGGTACACGGAGCGACGGTGCTGAAGGCTTTTACTCTCCTTTTCAAGGCTCTTCAAGCAGTGGAAAAGCCACTTTAAGAGTGTCCTGAGCTGGCAGAGTGAGTTTGCTGAAGAGTTTGAGGTGTCACTGGTGTTAGTCTTCTTCAGTATGTGTTCCTTAATGCACAAAAATAATGGGTGGGAGCGTGTGGGGGAGTGTTCTCTCCATTCTTCAGCGATACAAAGTGTGGATCAGAGGCTGTGACTGCTTGGCTTGTTCAAAGCCATTGTGTATAGGTGACTAGATCACCAGTTGGTTCCCCTGAGGTCACCCAAAAGGCATCAGGACTTGGCAGTGTGCACATTCTTCTCTTAAGAACTGAATGGAGCTGGCTGGGCTGCCACGTGCATCACAAAAATCCCCATCAACTGTTTTTAGGTCATTACCAAAGTGGACTAAATTTAGCAGATGAGCCAGGCTTTGTATCCAGCCTCCTGCCTGGTCCCTGTTCCTGGTCTGTCTTGTAGGGTGCAGGCCAAGAACCAGTTGTACATCTGTTGGTGAGGGTAAGGGGTGAGTTCTTAGAATTCCAGAATCTCCTGAGCTGGAAGGGATCCATAAGGACCATCGAGTCCAACTCCTGGGACAGCCCAGTCAGAGCAGGGCACTGAGGGCATCGTCCAGATGCTGCCTGACCTCAGCCCAGCTGGGGGCTGGGACCACTTCCCTGGGGAGCCTGTCCCAGTGCCCAACCCCCCTCTCAGGACAGAACCTCTTCCTGACACCCACCCTGACCCTCCTCTGTCACAGCTTCATGCTGTCCCCTCGGGTTCTGTCCCTGGTCCCCACAGAGAGGAGATGGGCGCCTGCCCCTTCGCTGCCCCTCGGCAGGAAGCCACAGACCCCCAGGAGGTCTCCCCTCAGCCTCCTCTTCTCCAGGCTCAACAACCCCAGGGCCTTCAGCCTCTCCTGCTCAGACTCCCCCTCCAGACCCTTCCCCATCCTCGCTGCCTCCTCTGGACACTCTCCAATCCCCTGCCTGCTTATTAATCACATGGACTATGTATGCTACTGAGATGTGTTTACAGGGTTCCTGAATCACAACAATACTGTCTGGCACCACAGCAGCTCTGGGTGGCCAAGAGAAACCTGTTTAGTGTTTTGGTTGTCCATGTTATCAGGTGGCTGGGAGTAAGGGCTGGGGGGGAGAGGGAAATTAGTCACTTTGACAGGGAAAATTTCAAGACTGCTGGGAGTGATGTGCTGGTTCTGCCCTTCCAAGACTCCCTTTGTTCTCACTTCCTCACTTGTCTCAGGATCCTGTTTATTTGCAGTAGGCTGCTGGTTAATTGGGAGTTTCTGCAGATTAGTGGCATTGTCATCCAAAATGGTTTAAAGTGTGTCAAATCTGCTTAATTCTGGTTTCTTAGAGGAGGCTGTGAGAAACGTGAGTCTTTGAAACTCATGCTGGCTCCTCCAGAGGTCACCTGTAATTCAGAGCATCTGGAGGAGGTCAGCACTAGGCTTTTTGTTCTGTAGGGGTGTAAGCTTTGGGTTTGGGGGGGGGGTGGGTTTCAGCTCATCTCTGAAGGAGGAGATACTTCAAACCCAGGAGACAAAAATCCCACTTTTCAGGCAGCTGCACCCGCTAACGACTTAACCGTGTTAATTAGTTTTTAGTGCAGTTGTGTTCTTTTGTCCCTTCTATAATGGTGATCCAAGCACATGATGTCAAGGAATCTTGTTTAGGCTGAATTTAACTAATTAAAAGAAAGCCCTGCCTGCCTTCTCCAGAGCTCAATACTGCAGCCTAAATAGCATTTATACTGATAGTGTGGATTATATGACAGTGATGTGTCCAAAACTCGATTACCAAGTTCACTTTTAAAATCAATTTAAATTGATTTTTTTTTTGAGTGGGTTCTTTTTCTTTTTTTGATCCACATAACAAACTTCAGGTCTTGTTATTCCTGCAGGAAGCCTTGAGGCAAGTGCTCTGCCTGCAGCTATCAGAAATAGGTGGACATAAATTGGGATGGCTAAGGCTGTAAAACTCCCTTGGGCTCCGGCGTCAGATAAGTGATGTGCCTCTCGTTAGGGAGCTTGAGAGGGAAGGGGGATAATTAAGCCTGAGCAGATGTGCTAGAACAAGCTCTTTGGATCAGAAATGAAAGGGCTGGGTGATGAGGAGCTCCTGGCTCTGGCAGGTGCAGACTTGCTCCTCTGTCCTGCTTCCCCTCGCAAAGTGGATTTGGTGCTTCTGCAAGGTAGAAGCTTTGCTTCAAAGAGCTTTAAAGTGGCCAGTTGTGAGAGCACCTTCCAGACCCTTCCAGGGGAAATTCCCAGTTGTTCTCCAGCCCTTCTCTATGTACTGTCCAGAAATAGCTTCAGAGGAAGCCAGCCACAGCAACGAGGACTATGTCTTTCTGTGCTTTATCAACACCTTCGCGTGGTTGTTATAAAAAAACCCCAAACCCACAACATTCCCCCCACACACACACTTTGGATTGTTGTGGTGTCATTTGTGCCAGTGTGCCTTTAACAATGCCCTGCCTACCCCTGAGATGCTGAGATCACAGCCTTATCCTCATAGCTAGAGAAAGCTGAGAAAGATGGGGAGAGGCTGTTCAGTAGGGCCTGTTGAGACAGGACAAGGGGTGATGGGTTTAAAATAGAGGGAGGGAGATTTAGATTGGAGATGAGGAAAAAGTTCTTTGCTGTGAGAGTGGTGGAGCACTGGAACAGGTTGCCCAGGGAGGTGGTGGATGCCCCTGGATCCCTGGAGACGTTCAAGGCCAGGTTGGCTGAGGCCCTGAGCAAGCTGATCTAGTTGGGGGTGTCCCTGCTTCTTGCAGGGGGGGTGGACTAGATGACCTCTGGGGGTCCCTTCCAACTCCAATCTATGATTCTATCAGCCTGACCAACTTTGTGCTCCTGGTACAGCTGCTGAGCAAAGGGCTGGTCTCCAAAACCTGGAAACAGTAAGAAAAAAAAGAAAATGGAGGAAAAAAAAGGTATTTGGCATGGGTGAGTGTGGCATGGCGTGTGTCCCAGGGTGAGGGCACCCTCTCTTCTGGGCCCTGGAGCCACCCCAGCTCTGCTTCGCCCCAGTTTTGTCGGTGTCTGGCGAGCTCCGGCCTGCTGCTGCTTTCACATCTACAGACAAAGCCCCAAATCCTTTGTTAGGCTCCTTCCTTGGCAGCCTTTCCACTGTGTCCCTGAAGTTAGCCTCCAAGTGTGGCTCTTTCATGTCTTCCTCTCAAGCACAATGTATCTTTATACCTTAAACTTCAGGAAAATCCTCTGTGGTTAATCCTTTGGGAAAGGCCAAAAACCCCTCGGAAGCGCTCAGGACTCTTCAAAACACTCATTAGCAGAGGAGTATTTAACTTGTTGGCACCAAAGGCAACAGTAGGAGCTGGATACAAGAGGAATTGCTGAGATTAATGGAAGCATCAACCCAGTTACTTGAATTTTGGCTGATGAAGAAGCAAACTTTTTATAGATGGTTTGGTGACTGAGCTGGGCCATGGCTGTGGTTGGAGTTAGTGACTTGAAGGGTGGGAAACAGAATGTTTTGATCCTCTACTTAACCTTGGAAGTGTGTGTCCATTGGTATTTTCTGGAGAGTGGTAGGTACAAGGGAAGCTGACCTGAGTTGGTGTGGGTAGAAATCTGAGTGGTGGACCCTTCTTTAAAAACCAAACCTTTAAATACAGGTGGCTACATGGGACTATAACTGAAGCAAAACCACTTTCCTCTTGCATCATGTCCCAGTGCTGGCTACAAACAAGTGTCAGATCTGTTTGAGATCTACTGAGGAAGCACTGGAGAGGCTGCAGTGCCCCATGGCTCCTCTTACATGGAAAAATAGAGGATAATTGATTTAATAGCAGTGGCAGTGACACATTGTGTACAAAGCTGTGGTGTGCAGGGGACTCCTACACCTTTTCATATGAACCTCATGAGGTTCAACAAGGGTGAGATCCTGCAGGGACCAGGGCAACCCCTGGTATCAGTTGAGGCTGGGGGTGAAGGAACTAAAAGCAGCCCTTGAGGAGAAGGACTTGGGGGTGTTGGGGAATGAGAAGCTCAACATGACCCATCAAAGTGTGCTGACAGTCCAGAAAGCCACCCGTGTCCTGGGCTGCATCCCCAGCAGTGGGATCAGCAGGGCTGGGAAAGGGGGATTCTGCCCCTTGGCTCTGGTCTGGGGAGACGCCCCTGCAGTGTTATGTCTTGTTCAGGGGGTCCCCAGGACAAGGACATGGAGCTGTTTGTGTGAGTCCAGAGGAGGTCACAGTGATGATCTGATGGCTGGAGCAGCTCTGCTCTGGAGCCAGGCTGGGAGAGCTGGGCTGGTTCAGCCTGGAGAAGGCTCCAGGGGGACCTTCTTGTGGCCTTTCAATACTTACTGGAGGCTACTGAGAAAGATGGAGACTTCTTACCAATGCCTGTAGCAGCAGGACATGGGTTAGTGGCTTTAAACTGAAAGAGGGTGGATTCAGACTCGATATTAGGAAGAAATGTTTTACACTGAGACTGGTGAGACACTGGCACTGGTTGCCCAGTGAAGTGGAAGATGCCTCATCCCTGGGAACACTCAAGGTCAGGCTGCACAGAGCTCTGAGCAACCTCATGTGGTTGAAGATGTCCCTGCTCATTGCAGGGGGAGGTTGGACTAAATGACCTTGAAAGGTCCCTTTGGACCCCAACTGTGATTCTTTGATTCTTTGGGCAGAACCGAAGCGCCGTGTCCTGGTGTGTGGGGCTGTTTGGAGTTTTCACTTTACATTGCAGGTGACCTAGAAAGAAGGAAAACAGCATCTGTAACCCTCAGCTGCTGTGTGTAACCATGGTCTGAAAGGTGCTTGTTCCAAAGTCACTCTTTCCCTGCTTTGGTTTAAGAGGTAACAGTGTATGGTCTGTGTAGGAAACGTTGGTCACCGTTGTCATGACGTGAAGTCACGTTCTGTGATAGAGATACAGAGTAAAATCAAATCCCACTCTGTCCTTCAGGTCATTTGTTTGGGTTGTGGTGATGCTGGTGGCCTTTAAACCCAGCATTGTGTGTAACATCCTGCCTGAACTGTTCTTTCAGAACATCATTTCTAAGGTGCCTTCTAATGAAACAGAGGAGAGGAAGAGCAAATGTGATCCCTCCAGAAGCTCTGGCAGGACTCCTTGCCACAGCACAGAGAAGAGGACAGATGTGATCCTTGTGGTTTTGCAAGTGATCTATAAAAGTCATGCTGACCTCAGATTCCCCATCACCAGTTTCAGATGTGCCCTTATGGGGTGTGACTGCTGCATCAACATATGTGCTGCTTAATGACAGCATTTTGTTAATGAATGTGTTGGTGTAGGCTGGCAAGTGCCAGATTCCACACCTGGGAAGAGGCAACCTTCATACAGCCTGGAGGATCAGATGTTGGGGTTCAGCCATGGGGAGAGGGATCTGGGTCCACAGCCAGTCCCCCCCAGCCAGCAGTGTGCCCAGGCACCAGGAGAGCCACCCGTCCCCTGGGGCGCATCCAGCACGGCCCGGCCAGACGGGCCAGGGAGGGGATTGTCCCGCTCTGCTCTGCGCTGGGGCGGCCTCACCTGGAGCTCTGGGGGCAGGTTTGGGGGTCACAGGACAAGAGGGACAAGGGACTGTTGGAGAGTGTCCAGAGGAGGCAACAAGGATGGGGAAGGGTCTGCAGGGGAAGTCCTGATTCCAAGGGAACAGGATCCTAGACAGGAATTGAGTTGTATTTCCTAAGCCTCCCCCCCTCAATAGCTCAAACATGAGTTTGTGCAAAGCCTCTTTTAGAGAGGACTTCAGGATTTTTATTGAAGAAACATCCTGGTGTGAAAGTGATTATTAAAACAACTCTCAGGATTCCTGTGTTCAATGCTTTCCCAATTCAGTGGTAGGATGTAATCTGAGCTGATGCAGTACATCAGCATCCCCTTGGTGAGTGTGTGGCCAGAATCAGCATCCCTTACCAGCAAGAAAAGATCCTGGTGATGGGAAGCCAAGAGGATGGGTCTCCAGTTCCAGACCAGTAACTCCTCTGTGCCAAAGCACATTACAATTGAGCTTACATTCAGCAAAACCTGACTGTGAGTTTACCAAAATGAAACTATTTGCTTTGATACTTTCTCCTTCCCCCAGTAAACCAAATCTTGTTTAAAATCAAAAAACTTGAGATACTTTTAGATTTATTTAATTTTTTCCTAAATAAAGCCTCTTGCCCAAAGCTCAGCTGCCGACCTCCTTTGCATCTGGCTGCTTTGGCTGCAAACATGTCACGTCCCAAGGGCTTTACAGCCTGAGAGATGGTTGGTTGTACATTGGGGGTTTAATGTCACTGTTGCTGAGGTGGCTTGACATGCTGGCAGTTTCTAAATGACTCTGTAGGTTTCTTGGAGTGAAAAAGCATTTCAGTAAAGTCGGCAGAAACCTAAAACAAATTTCACTTGAGGGGGGGGAAAGGGCCACATCTTCAAATAATAGGCATGTTTGGGAAGTCTGAATTGGTGGAATATTCCAGGTGTGTGGAAAAGGGTTGTGCTTTTGACAGGCCTGGTGTGTTCTTGTGAGATGTGATGGGGCACAGCCCCTGAGACACAGCTAAATCTTCACTTGGTGTCAGCTCTGACACACGGCCGGGGTCGCGCTCTCACTTCGGTGGTTTTACAACCACTGTTTCTCTTTCAGTGTTGCTCTTCTTGAATCCTCTCAAAGAAGAAATCAGCTGTACCCAACAGAGCGGGAAAAAGGACTGATTGGGTGGGTTTTTTTTTTCCTTCTAATATTTCACTTAAAAGGCACTTGAAATTTCTCGCTTGTTTGAGAAGTTTATTATTCGTACATCACACACTCCGGTCCTACCAGTATGTACAATCACCATGGTAACAAACTTCTCTCAGTGGAAGCTGGAGTGATGCAAATATCAGAGCCAGGGGTTTAGCTTGGAGACAGATGTATAGCCATGCAAACCACTGGAGCTGTTGTCTTTGATGCTCCTGGATCTGACTTTGGTTTCCCCCCGTGACTGAACGTCAACGTACCGGAGTCCGTGGCCTCTGGCTCGCTGTCTGGCTGGGAGTACAAAGGTTCCTGATTATTTCTGCCTTGTTCCTGCCAGGTGAACAACTTGTGTTGAACTCTTCTGGGAGGCTTGAGCATCAGGTTAGAGGAGGCATTGGACCTTTTCACCCTTCTGTTTATCCTGGAGAAGCACAGGACATTGCACTCCTACAACACGGCTCTGCATGTTGTCCTTGCTGGTAGGATGCCTTCCTTGACCTGCTCAGTCATCCCCAGCTAGAATCAATTTGAGGAGTTTTCTAACTGACAGTTGCTTATTGTTACAGGCTAATTGCTGGTGAACTGTCCTGATTTGTGCTGTGTCCATTTTCACTGTAGTCCAAAGGAATCTCTTGCTTGTGGTGGCAGTTCTGTGTTGCGTTACGGTCATGTATGGGAGCATCAACTAGGCTGTATCAATCACAACTTAGAATCATAGAATCATGGAATGATTAGAGTTGGAAGGGACTCCCAGAGGTCCTCTAGTCCACCCCCCCTGCAAGAAGCAGGGACACCCCCAACTAGATCAGCTTGCTCAGGGCCTCATCCAACCTGGCCTTGAACGTCTCCAGGGATCCAGGGGCATCCACCACCTCCCTGGGCAACCTGTTCCAGTGCTCCACCACTCCCACAGCAAAGAACTTTTTCCTAATCTCCAATCTAAATCTCCCTCCCTCTATTTTAAACCCTTTATCACCCCTTGTCCTGTCACAACAGGCCCTACTGAACAGCCTCTCCCCATCTTTCTTGTAGGCCCCCTTGAGGTACTGGCAGAGCGCTAGAAGGTCTCCCTGGAGCCTCCTCTTCTCCAGGCTCAACAGCCCCAACTCTCTCAGCCTGTCCTCGTAGGAAAGGTGCTCCAGCCCCTTTATCATCTTTGTGGCCTCCTCTGGACCCTCTCCAACTGGTCCATGTCCTTCTCATGTTGGGGGTTCCAGCACTGGACACAGTACTCCAGGTGAGGGTTCCCGAGGGCAGAGTAGAGGGGGAGAATCCCCTCCCTCGCCCTGCTGGCCACGCTCCTCTGGATGCAGCCCAGGATGTTGTTGGCCTTCTGGGCAACTTCATTCCAACTCCCTCTCACAAAGTCCAGACCCTTCCTTTCATGTTTAAAAAAATCTTCCTTACCAGCTCCTTGCCTTGACTAATGCATCTCCTCTCCTTTTGTGAGTGGCCCTTGTGTAGGTCATGGTTTTCAGTGGTTTCAAACTCTTTCCATCCAACATGCTGTCCTTGGGACTGACCAGCACCACATGTCACCTGGCAAGCCAAGCTCAGCTGCAATGCAAGAGGTGTCAGCCCTGTGCCTACACACGTTCTCATCCCAAATTGCTCTTGGCTAACGATGCCCAGTAAAATTTCGAGGGCCTGACGCTTGTGCGTGTTGTCTTCTTCCTTGTCTCTACATGCAAATGAATTGCACAGTAATCAGCACTGTGAAGCTGGAGTTTGGCTGTGGTGCTCATTATCTACTGTCAAAATAACACTGATTGTGTTCCCATCTAATCTGATTGTGAAGGAGCTGTCGGTGTTACCACCACAGTTAAATGTTGACCCATCCAGTGGAAGCGTAAGAACAGCTTTAAATGAGTTTAAATTATTTTCCCTATGGAAAAAAAAACCAAAAAAAAACATATCCCTCTGCTACCCCTTTTTCTAAACAAGTTTCCAGGGAGTTGGGGATAGTGATGAATTAGTTTCCTGAAGGAAAAGGGCAGTATAACTCAATCCAGCATGGTGTGACGTGGACCTTGGTGTCTTCTGGTGGTGGTTCCTTTGCTTTTGGTGAGGAAAAACCAGGTTTGAAGCCTGGACTGTCCTCTCCATAGGAAAAATGCTGACTGGATTTCTAACAGATTCACAGCATGCAACTTGTATGTGAAATGTTTTCTGTGGAAAGCTGGCTTTTCCTTCTACCTTTTCCTTATTATTCCCATTTCTGGAATAATGATGTGGCCAGATGTACATCATCATAAGCTCCAAAGTAAGTAAGCCAGAGCTGAGTGCTCTCTGGAGCACCAGCTACTCCCCACATGGTGTTCACGAGGTGTCTTGCAGCAGATGTGGCTGTGCTTGGGAAATGCCTTTTGATGAGTTTGCTGGAGACAAGGGTGTTTTGTCTGGGGAAAATTTGCCATCCTTGATGTGAAATTGCAAAGGGTGTGTGCAGAATAACTTAAGCACCCTCTTCCTTGTGTGCTTTCACATCTCAGTTGGTTAAAATCCCGTAGAGAAGCAGGGAGCAAGGTTTGTGCGGGGATTTCTTAAAGCAAAACTACATTTCCTACAAGATGGTGGGTGAGAGGCTCAACATGGCCGACAATGTGCTCTGGGGCCCAGCAGCCAACCACATCCTGGGCTGCATCCAGAGGAGCGTGGCCAGCAGGTGGGGGAGGGGATTCTCCCCCTCTACTCTGCCCTCTGGAGACCTCACCTGGAGTACTGGGTCCAGTGCTGGAACCCCCAACAGGAGAAGGACATGGAGCAGTTGGAGAGGGTCCAGAGGAGTCCACAAAGATGCTAAAGGGGCTGGAGCACCTTTCCTACGAGGACAGGCTGAGAGAGTTGGGGCTGTTGAGCCTGGAGAAGAGGAGGCTCCAGGGAGACCTTCTAGCGCTCTGCCAGGACCTCAAGGGGGCCTCCAAGAAAGATGGGGAGAGGCTGTTCAGTAGGGCCTGTTGTGACAGGACAAGGGGTGATAAAGGGTTTAAACTAGAGGGAGGGAGATTTAGATTGGAGATGAGGAAAAAGTTCTTTGCTGTGAGAGTGGTGGAGCACTGGAACAGGTTGCCCAGGGAGGTGGTGGATGCCCCTGGATCCCTGGAGATGTTCAAGGCCAGGTTGAATGAGGCCCTGAGCAAGCTGATGTAGTTGGGGGTGTCCCTGCTTCTTGCAGGGGGTTGGACTAGATGACCTCTGGGAGTCCCTTCCAACTCTAATCATTCCATGATTCTATGAAAACACTTGTGTGCAGTAACATAAAATCTCAGCAGCCAGGCACAGGTTGCTGTTCAGTTATTCATTTGCTATTCCCTCGCTGCTGGAGCGTTTTCAGCTTCAGTCATAACCAGCCACCATCTTGCAGTGAGTGAAACCACCTCAGCATAATGCTGTCCTCAGCTCCTTGAACAGCAGTAAGGAAGGTGGAGACCTGGGAAAGCCGATGGTCTTCAGAGCCATCTGTGAGTGAGTTGCCATCCTCCTGCTTCATGCTGTAGGATTTGAGTGTGTTTTGTGTATTGTAGAGTTGTGGTGTCCTGGGCAATCCCAGTTCAGCCCAAGGTGTGCTCCAAGCACATGTAGATAAACTGCAGATTGCCTTAGTTGTGTCTTCCCATCTTGGGGTTCATGTAGGCTGCAGATCCCAACACCAGGAATTGTGCAGCACAACATCCTTGGCTAATAGTGAACCTGTTTCTGGTGCTAGAAAACCCCTTTGCTTGAAGCTGGAAACTCAGTGGTGCCCTGTGGCAACGAGAAGAGCTGCCTTGAGGGGAAGCCAATAGATTTTAATAATCTGAACTGGTTTTGCCTGGAGTTCTCAAGAAGTTTGCAGCAAACACGATGACTGGAAAGTGCTGCCTCTTGCCACACAAATTGCAGAGTGTGGTTGGGTTTTTTTTTCCTTTATAACCTTTTTTGCTTCTGACCAAGTGTCCTTTCTCCTGGTGTGCTGTGTGGATAAGACAGGAAAGTCAAATGTGAGTGAAGAGCAGGTGCATTTACATGGGGGAAAGTAAGATTAAATATCCTTGAGGCTTAAAGCATCACAATTGTAGTGCTGGCTGTGGTTTCATGTGTGTGACTGGCACCTTGGGTAACTTGTATCAGGTAAGGGCAGGGAGTTGAGAGGTTGAGGAGCTCCAAGGTGGGGAGGCAACTGAGCTGAACTTGGCCTTTTGCTGCCCATGGGTCTGTGTAACTGGTAACGCTGCTAAATCATAGGTCTCTTCACCGGTAACTGCAGGTTGTGCAGGTGCTTAGAGTGGAACTTGTTCACCTCTGTAAGAAAACAAATGTGAGTAACCATCACTCCTGATTTTAGAGGCTGTTTATGTTGTAAAATTCTGCTTGTGAATTCTTTTGGAAGAATTCACACCTCTGATGTCCTGAAGAGCAGAGCGGCTGCGCTTGCTGCCTGCAAAACTCTTCATGGCTGCCCAGAGAGGTGCTGGAGTCTCCTTCTCTGGAGACATTCCAGACCAATCTGGACATGTTTCTATGTGATCTACTCTAGATGATCCTGCTTGGGCAGGGGAGTTGGACTGAGTGATCTTTCAGGGTCTCTTCCAGCTCTGGAAGGAACTGTATTAACCTTGTTTTTAAAGCACCCTTTGTGGTGGAATGTGCAGATGGTGAGTTGCTTCCTCAGAGATGGATTCTGAGCTGCTTATATAGTAGAGCTTGATGACTTTGGTTCTGGTTTTAATTATTAAATATATTTGGATGGGGTGTTACTGTTTTCCCTCAGATTTGGAATGTTTTCTCAGGTGAGGTCCTTCCCTGGAAAGATAGCTGTAGACAAGTCTCCATAGGTAAGAAAAGATACAGCAGAGATCCTGCTTGAGGGTAGGGAGGCTCTTCAGAGGGACCTGACCAGGCTGGATCCATGGGCTGAGAGCAATGGGATGAAGTTCAACAAGGCCAAGGGCAGAGTCCTGCACCTGGGACATCACATCCTGAGGGTCCTGGGGGTGTTGGGTGACTGCAGACTGAACAGGAGCCAGCAGTGTGCCCAGGTGACCAAGGGCATCCTGGCTTGAGTCAGAACCAGTGTGGCCAGCAGGGCTGGGAGGGGGTTGTGCCCCTGGACTGGGCACTGGTGAGG
>VXBZ01004361.1:70439-84003 GCA_013399135.1 Heliornis fulica | reverse complement strand
TTCTTCACAGGGGAGATGCTCTAGGCTCTTCATCACCTTTGTGATGCCAGGAAAAATTTAGGTTGGATATTAGAAAGAACTTCTTTACTGAGAGAGTCATCAAACACTGGAACAGTCTACCTAGGGAGGTGGTTGAGTCCCCATGTCTTGAGGTGTTTAAAAGACGGGTAGATGCAGTGCTTGAGGACATGGTCTAAGGGTAGACTTGGTAGCGGTTGGTTAATGGTTGGACCAGATGATCTTAGGGGTCATTTCCAGCCTTAAAATTCTATGACTCTATATTATAAGATCCTTACTTTTATTACAATCAAATTCTTCAGAAATTTACACTAATGTGAAGTCTTGTGTAAAGTAGAAAGGAATATACCAACTGAACTTAACATCTTGCAAAATTCCATACAATACCCCCATTTAGTTCAATTATCATTGATCACACTATGTAGAATGTAGAATGTAGAATTTTTGCCATGACTGTGGAGAAGTATATTCTGTTTTCCCATGAAGTGGGGAAGCTGAAGGGCCATGCCATATCATGTCTTACCACAGAAGTGCACACATTGATCCTAGATATCAAAAAGAGCTCTGTTCTAGTGTTAATTCAGACATCCTGACTTAGATCTCAGACAGTTTTCTTGAGGATAAAAACAATACTGAAAATACATAAAACTAGCATTGCACCTTTAATATTTTCACTTGGAAGTGATGTGTCTTATTTCTATGAAATCTAAAGGTTTAACTCCAAAAAAGAAAAAGCAGAGGTGATGACCAGAAAGGGTGCTGTAAAAGAATAACACTGCACAGAAGGAAATTAGGTAAATGATGGTATGTCATAAGAGTGTTGCCCTGGAGGAAATCATAGGTCAGTATTTCACATTTTAAACATGAGCTTATTTAATAGTACCAATGCATATTCAACTGCATTTTTGAGAATTTTTTTTTCCATATTTGAGCAACTATAAGAAAAGTATATCAGTCTTTGAAATAAAATACGTAAATGAAATAAATTCTGCTTTACTATTTGCATTATGACTACTTGAAAAATACTAGTATACTATAGAAATCAAACTGTCAAGTGGGAGAAACAATAGCATACAAGTTACATAAAACAGTGAAAACGGAGTGAAGAGGACAGTAAAGCTACAAATTAATATTTAATTAGCTACTTACATTGACTATGAATGAGTTCCAAAGTTTGCCATTTGAAACCTAACTTTTGTTTTGCAAATGAGGAAAGAAAAATTTAAAGTGCTCATTGTGTGGTGACACAGTGACATGGAAGAAAAAGAAGTAGCTTAATAAGGATAAAAATGATATTTATAGCTTTAGCACACTAGTATTTTTTTGCCAAAATGCTCATATTCCCCTATTTTCTTTGTTATAGATTATGTAGAAGCCTTAAGGAAATTCTTACTGCAAGAGAAGTATGATTGCAATTGCTGTATCTGGGCCTATTACGTCTGTTACAGAGCTTTGAAAGCTCCCATAATTAGCGTTTGTAAATCATGTTGGTGTAACCAGAATGCAATTACAGAATTGTAAAGTGTTATTCTTATTATAACTATTATTATAATCATCATCATCATCATCATCATCATCATCATCATCATCATCATCATCACATCTACACACCCATTAAAGATATGTGAGCCAAATTGTGTTTTGATATCAAGGTCTACATAAGCAAGTTAATTCAGCTTTCCCTCCTGCAGTTTATGATGAGACCAGAGATATACAATGAAATGGCTGGTGAAACATTATGCTGCACATTATTATGAAACCTTTTGTGTTGAGCCAAATAGCTGCTACATTCATTTACTTTACTGATAGAAAAATGGGTTCCACGTCCCAATTTATGAAAGGGTTCTTATCCACACATATTTTTTTATGGTCAGAAGCACTATTACCATCTTATCAGTCTCACATTATTTATCTATGCATTTATCTCAAATTTGCAAAAGGTTTACACTAGACTATTTTTAATCTAGTCATATATATAAGAATTTAGGAGTGTGATGTGATTCTCATTTGTCAGAAAGAGAAAAAATAAGTTTCTTCTAGAACCTGCATCTACTTCTGTATTTTTGAAACCTTGATCTTGAAAAATGAACATTTAAGAGTTTAGATCATAGAATCATAGAATCATAGAATGATTAGGATTGGAAGGGACTCCCAGAGGTCATCCAGTCCAACCCCCCTGCAAGAAGCAGGGACACCCCCAACTAGATCAGCTTGCTCAGGGCCTCATCCAACCTGGCCTTGAACGTCTCCAGGGATGGGGCATCCACCACCTCCCTGGGCAACCTGTTCCAGTGTTTTACAACTCTTACAGTAAAGAACTTTTTTTCTAACATCCAATCTAACTCTCCCTCCCTCTATTTTAAAACCATTACCCCTTGTCCTTTCACAAGTGGCCCTACTGAACAGTCTCTCCCCATCTTTCTTGTAGGCCCCCTTGAGGTACTGGAAGAGCTCTAGAAGGTCTCCCCGGAGCCTCCTCTTCACCAGGCTGAACAGCCCCAACTCTCTCAGCCTGTCCTCATAGGAAAGGTGCTCCAGCCCCTTTATCATCTTTGTGGCCCTTCTCTGGACCCTCTCCAACTGGTCCATGTCCTTCTTATGTTGGGGATTCCAGACCTGGACACAGTACTCCAGGTGAGGTCTCCCAAGGGCATAGTAGAGGGGGAGAATCACCTCCCTCGACCTGCTGGCCACGCTTCTTTTGATGTAGCCCAGGATGCGGTTGGCCTTCTGGGCTGCAAAACCACATTGTCAGCTCATGTTGAGTCTCTCATCCACCAGTACTCCCAAGTCCTTCTCCTCAGGGCTGCTCTGGAGCCACTCTCCGCCCAGTCTGTAGTTGTGCCTGGGATTGCCCCGACCCAGATGCAGGACCTTGCACTTGGCCTGGTTGAACTTCATGAGGTTGGCACGGGCCCACCTCTCCAGCCTGTCAAGGTCTCTCTGGATGGCAAAAGATCTTTAAAGATCTTAAAAGATCTTAAAAGACTAACTACAACAGCAATATTTCAGCACATTTATGTTTGTGGTCCATCAGGAATGGAAGTCAACACAGTCAGTTATACATAGAGGCACTAGCACTTGAAATACAGAATTAATTGGCACTATAGATATCTATGCATTCCCCCTCTGTAAGGCAAGATCAGGTATTTCTCATGCGTGTTTTTCTAACTTGATCTTAAAAGTCTTAGATGTTGGAGAAACCACAGTCACCTTGTGTAATCTATTTCAATACTTCACGATTTGCCTAATTTTAACAGCTTTATCTAATATTGAATCAAACTCATCCTTGCTGTGACTAGTGGAGTCTCTCAAGGGTCAGTACTGGGACCAGTGTTGTTCAATGTTTTCATTGATGACCTGGATGAGGGAATAGAGTGCACAGTCAGCAAGTTTTCTGATGATAGGAAGTTGGGACGGGTGGTTGATACACCAGATATTTGTGCTGCCCTTCAACAGGATTTAGACAGGATGGAGAGCTGGGCAGTGAGAACCTTAATGAAATTTAATAAGGAGAGGTGTAGGGTATTGCATCTGGGGTGGAAATACTCCAAATACCACTATAGTTTGGGGACCGGCCNAGTATTTCATCCAGTTCTGGGCCCCTCAATTCCAGAGGACATACAACTCTTCGAGAGAGCTCAGCACAGGGCAACTAAGATGATGAAGGGAGTGGAACATCTTCCTTATGAGGACACGCTGAGGAAGCTGGGCCTCTTCAGCTTGGAGAAGAGGAGACTGAGGGGTGATCTCATTAATATTTATAAATATGTAAAGGGTGAGTGTCAGGGGAATGGATCCAGGCTCTTCTCACTGATGGCCAGTGATAGAACAAGGGGAAATGGTTCCAAATTGGAACATAGGAAGTTCCATCTCAATATAAGGAGGAATTTATCACTGTGAGGGTGACAGATTACTGAAACAGGCTGCCCAGAGAGGTTGTGGACTCTTCTTCTTTGGAGACATTCAAGACCAATCTGGACATGTTCCTAAGTGATCTACTCTAGATGATCCTGCTCAGGCATGGGGATTGGACTTAGTGATCTTTTGAGGTCTCTTCCAGCTCCTAACATTCTGTGATTCTGTTATTCTGTAATATAAATTGTTTTATGCTTCTCTTGACTCGGGATACTCTAAACTAGAGCATTTTCTACATAACTGCTGTCTTAGTCAATCATGATCTATCTGCCTATGTCATACAGTGTTTTCTTCCCACAACTCTTTATTGAACATTATGCCGGTCTTTCTGTCAGTTTGATAGCTAAATTCTGTAGTCTTTTCTGACATATTAACTTTTTAGGTCAGTGTGGTCATTACTTTTAATATGCAAACTCTCTCAGAATCATCAAGTATTTAGGCTTCGGGACCCATGGGAGTCTTGAAAAAGTTCTCAGAAGTAATGTACACTGTTTAGATTTGTTTGGTTTTGACAAACTCTTGATAAATGCTGATCGTCTTCTTATCTCTTTATGCTTTCATACATGTCACTGGTTATGTGCTCTATCATTTTTCTCAGAATTGAAATTACAGTGACTGACCCACAATGCCAGCTTATCAGGTTTTTTTTCTTATTCATATAAGAAAAAAAATCTTAAAAAATATACATGTATTTTTATTTCCAGATATTCTTGAACCTGATAGCAGAAAGATGTCTTACATGCTGGCTTAAATACATTTGATTTAATAGAATAATCTAATTTTTTCTATCCTTTAGATATTATTTCATTGAATCTCTTAGGAAATGTAACAGTTTTGTATCATTCAATCTGAAAAAAAAATATTTCAGTGAAGTATTTTTCAGTGAAGCTTTTTTAAAAAATGGCATTACGCGTCCTGGCTCCCTATATCTGTCAATAATTTCTTACCCTCTCTCACAGAAGTCATCTTGATTTATTCTTTTTAACTCAGTAATAAATGAAGATGTGTTACTTTAATGTTTTTTGCTTGTTTGTGCTGTTTGTGTTCATCTCCACAAAGCCATGAAATACTTGCATATTTGTCTTAACCTAGTTTCCATTTCATACATATTTTGTTTATTCTTATGTTTAAGATTACAAATTTACCTTTATTTTTTAAGATTATGCCTCAATTTCACAATCTCTTTATACAATTTTACTGTTCTTCACAGAATTACCTTCCTTTAATACATTTTACTCATATTCTCCTCTGTAATCCTATCTACTAAATTTATTAATGTTCATCTTAAAAAAAAATCCTGTTATTTGTCTTTCCTGTCTTACCTCATATCCAGTCATAATCTTTCTCAGGACATCTAAATGTTTTACATATCCTTTTACCAAGTTTTTGGATGTCCATGCCACTTGCTTACCCAGAGATCCTGTGGAATGTCCTTTGTTTCTAATCCAGTGGAGGTCAGCATGACAACATCTGTGTTCTCTCTCCCCTTTAGTCACTAGCAATAAACTTTCAACTAGCAATAAATCTTCAACAGTCTATCTCTCTCACTAGGGTGAAACTCAGGGAAAAAAAAGACATCTGTTGCTCACAGATAAAGCAATACTTTCAGGATATGATGGAAATAAATATATCCAGTGGGTCTGTCTTCTTAAGATGAGCGTACCAAAAAGTTTCTGAATGTCTATATCCAAGTTTTAGTGTGGTAAATCAGGAAGACAAACTTAAAATAGGAAAACTCAAATATACTGTGTAAGGCAAAATAAAAAGAATTTTCCCAACATCTTCCTTGCTGGACAGGTCACATCTTGTCACCTTATCCTCAGTTCACTGGCCTGCAATGATGTTCAGATTTACAAAATCTGGAGATTTTTCTGTGTCATGCATCATTTTTTAGGCATTAATGTCTTGCACAGACAGATCATCTGCAGTCCACATAATCTAGAAAGTGATTCCAATGTGGACAGTGTCTTTTCAGCCTCAGCTGTACTCAGAAAAAAGGAACGTTTTCTTTCCTTTCAATGACACCTACCCAATCACAAAATGCAGCTGGGAAGGATAAGGCAAAGTTTCACAGACTTTCCTTCAAAACAGACCATACACAGAACATATGCCAATAAAGATGAAACTTGATACTTGATCTAAGATCAAGATTTTAGTGATGAATTAGTTAAAATCTTGATTCTGATAGTCTCCATTCTAGAGATTAATTGCAAATTTGAGCTACATAAGGTAATTTCTAATAGTGTCACTGAATTACAGAAAGGCTAATTTTATACCATCCCAACCCTCGACTTGAAGCAGGACTCTCATCAACTCTAGATAAGGCCAGCTTGAGTTGGGTATCAAAAATTTCCAAGGATGGAAATTCAACAGGTTATCTGGGAAATACATTTTAGTGATGCACTACCCACTGCCAACAAGGATGTGTTTTCTCATGTACAGCCTGAACAAACTGATCCAGACTCTGTGGCTTTTAGATATATTTTTACCATCTTCACCAAAACAGAAGAGTTTGGCTCTGTTGTTGACTTACCTGCTTTTCTGGTATCTGCAGGTTCCTGTACAGGTTGGTTGTGACTCTGAAATGAGTATCTTTTTTCTCTTTTACTGCTATGGGATCTTTACAGACAACCAGGACAATATTGATGATTTTGATGTCAAATCTTGCCTTCTTGAGGATGGAATATTATCATCAGAAGATGACCAGACTAACTTTCTCTGTGTATACATTAACTCAAATATTATTGGAGTCACTCAATACAGTCTGGATCAGATCATTCTGTGCTGCAGGTAGTAGGTTAGAGTGCCTAATTATATGGATGGAAGATAGACACACACCTTCGTTTCAGGACAGACAACAAACCCTGATTAATTTTATTTATTAACATAGATAAAGTCAGAGATGACTGCTGAATCTTTGATGAACATGCAGGCAGTTAAGAATTAGAACATATTAAATCACTTGGAATGGAAAGAAATGCTTTTGTCAGGCCAAATTCTCACAATCCAAATGTTCTCTGTATGAGATGCTTCTGTTAATCTACTGATATTTAAAGCAAATCATGCATTAAAACTATATCGGTATCAATTACAAAACTCTGCAGTCATTAATTGCTACTGCTCTTTGGATACAAAGGTAGCAACTATCTAAGACATTTCCTATGCCTGCTTAAATAGACACATTAAAAATAACAAGGCATGAACCAGAGAAACTCTTCAGTACAGCCTAAGTAATACAATTAATGATTGAACAATATACACGACCTAATTGTGGACATCCTTTTTAGTTATGGATGTAATGTGACCCGAAAGTACAAATTGAGAATAACTATCAAGTCACAAAAAAAAAAAAAAAAAAGGGATTTTTGTTTTATTCTTTATGTTCCAAAAACTCTAATGTCATTGTTATCAGAAAGTCAAATCTTAAAAAACTCAGATATCCTTTTATGATGATATAATGAATGCCTTATGGGCAATCTGATACTCCCTGTTAGTTGTTAAATCACTGAAATACATTAATGACTAAACATTTTAGGGAAAGCAGTCTTTAATTTTCTTTTCTTCACAAAATCATGTTCCTATGAAGTTAATAAGGAAAAAATTCAAAGACAGTTATAATATTGTTGGTACAATTACTGATGCACACACAATTGGTCAAGATAATGTGGAATGGAAAGAACAATTTTCTTACAAGTTTCTACACCAACTGTATCTAGTGAGGAATAGAATTGAAGAAAAGGTAGTACCCACAAAAATACGGCCCATATAGTGTATAGTTCATTAAATCACCTGTTTCAACATTTATTTTTTTTAGATTTTTTTTTTTTAGGTTTTGGTTTGTTTTTTGGTTTTTTGGTTTTGTTTGTTTTTTTTAATACCATAAGATGCTATACTAATGTTGTGGCTTTGGGACACGGTAGAGTTAATTTTCACAAGAAGATGGGATGGGACACAGCTAGAATAAGTGACTCAAAGGAGCCAAAGGAATATTACATACTATATGACAACATGATCAGCATAAAACATGGCTAATGAGGGAGGAGGGGCAGCTTCAGGCCAAGCTGAATGTAAGGTGGGTAGTTGGTAGTTGGATGAAAAAATAGTGTTGTGTATCATCCATATTCTACATTTAAATCCTGTTTCTGTTGTTTGCCATGCCAGAAAACTCCTTATTCCAACCCACATGGTTTGCCTTTGTCTGCATGTTGTCCTCCCATCCTGCCAGTGGGAAGACATGAGTGAGTGGTCACGTGGTCCTTAGCTTCTGAATCATATAAGTCCTTTTTGGTGCCCCAAGTGCAGCACAAAGGTTTGAGATAGAAATACATACAACTGAACCATATTAAAACAAAGTTGGCATTTATCATATTAGGTAAGCAGCTGCTGGTCACAATGGTGTTTTGCTTGTTAACATGTCTGTGGTATGTAAATCCTTACTTTTTGTAAGTATTCTCTGCTTTGCTGTTTATCACCTCTGGGAGAGGGATCAGGAGTCTAATTTTGCTGTACTGTGCAATATCCATTCATGGTATGGTATGAGGCTAAGTTGGTGTTTCTATGTGGCATTATTCTCATGAATGCAGATGGTATCTGTTGGAATTGATTAACAGTTGTACCCAAACTATGGGGAAGATGGTGGGGGACACTTTCTCCTTCTTTTTGACCTCCTCCTTTTCCTTCAGGCTGGTTACAGCAGGTTTTGAGAACTCTGAGTACCCTGAGGATGATCTAACAAACATGTTCCTGTTAGCATGTCTCAGAATGTGTTTCAAGTCCTGATTAGGACTTGAAAAAATTGGTTTAGGAATACCACCCAGAGATCTGTCCTGAGGCAGGATAATCATGGTTTGTATGGCTTGTGGGAGAATATCAACATGTATGTAGAGAACCTGTCACCTCCAAAGGTCTGGAATTTCACTGCTGAACATCTACAGGACACTGATAAAGTGCTAGAATATTTGAAAGGAAAATGTAACTATTTCAAGGAGACACAAGTCATTACACTGTGCTGGGCTCTGGACACAATCTACAAAATACTGTTCAATAGTAGGCAGTGTCATCTGGGGAAAAGCAACAAAACAGAAAGACAGGCACTGTGGTTACCCAAAACCCAGTGACAGGCAGTGAAGCTGAGCCAAAAAAACAACCCACCCCAGCATCTGTCCCCTCTACACACAGAAAGAAAAAAAAAAAAAAAACAACAAAAAAACCACCACACAACAAAATTCAGTTTGCTTGCTAAGGGATGATGATAAACCTGGACCATTTTGAGATCAGAGGTAGAACCAGAGTTTATCACCAGATACCTGTCCCTAAGTGAGCTGAAAGATATGGAAAAAGAATTCAGCTACTTTCCAGATGAGCAAATCTTTGTCTGTCTGGTGCTGGAATAACGGAGCATGAAGAAGTGGGATGGAAAGCCTACCTCCGCACTGGACACACAAGTACTACAGAATCACAGAATTGTAGCGGTTGTAAGGTCAAGAGATCATCAAGTCCAACTCCACTGCCAAAGCAGGTTCCATAGAGCAGGTCACACATGTAGGTGTCAAGGTAGATCTTGAATATCTCCGAAGAAGAAGACTCCACAGCCCTTCTGGGCAGCCTGTTCCAGTGCTCCGTCACTCTCACTGTGAAGTTCTGACATTGGTGTGGAACTTCCTGCAGAAGAGAAATCTTCCAGGAAAAATACTATTCCACTTTGTGCTGTTCCCAGAAAAAGTGGAAGGTTTAATTCTACTTTTGATCATCTTGAACAGACATCTATGTTATTTTAGCAAGAAGTGAATAGCAAGTGTGATGAGGAGGATTAGAGGGACCAAGCAGGATTAAAGGGGCTCTGCCCCTAGCCATGTGGAGAAAGGAACAACTGGGTTTCTTGGATTGTGGGAATCCAATGGCCTGGCCTGGCCTATCAGATGCACAAGAGTACAAGGCTGCTGTGGACACTGGTGCACAGTGTGTTCTAAAATTATGCTCAGAGCAATGGGTGGTGAGTCTCCAACATTTAGTAAAGGCCACCTGGTTAGTCAACACAAAGGGATCTATCAAGTGACCTGACCCTGATCAGTCAGAACTTCCACACACTGAAGAAGTGGATAAAATTCCCAGTGTGTATTTACAATATGTTGAGAAAGACACTGGATTAGGCATGCTTCTGGCAAAGCCAACTGTGGGATTATTTTTGCTCAAGGACCTGAGTACATATGATGAGTGAGGCTGAAGGATGTGGAAGTCCAAAGTGTACCCAAGGGGATCTGATTTTGAGTTTTATATCAATTGCTAAATAACCCCGTCATTGTATGCCATTACTACCATGATTGTTACATGTTATGTCAAAGGTAATAAGAATCGCCTAAATTATTTAAGGATGAACTTTGATGAAACTGATAAAATTCCTGTGATGATAAAATGAGAACTGATATCAGCAGGTTACACCCAGCAACATTCTTGAAATTGAAATCTTTAACCCACAGACTGCGTTCATGGGCTACGCCAAATATAACAGACACAAGCTCCAGAAGCAGCATGAAGCAATTCAATAGCACGCACCATCACTCTTGACCTGCAAGACTGTCATGACATATGTGGCCCAAAGTCATAGACTAAATTAACTCAAGAGATATTTTAAAGGAATGGCCTATAGTCTAAGTTAAGATACCTGCATATGTATGTATATGTATATGTATATGTATATGTATATGTATATGTATATGTATATGTATATGTATATGTATATGTATATGTATATGTATATGTATATGTATATGTATATGTATATGTATATGTATATGTAAGTGACAGGGAGAGTAATAGTAATTAATTGGAACTATGAGGTCTGGGCATAATAAAGTTGGTATAGAATACAGTGTGGATAATATCCTCTCTTTTGGCTAAGGTAGAGTTAATTTTGCAAGGAGCTGAAATGAGACATAGCCAGGACAGGTGACCTAAACTATCCAAAATGGGCTAATTGCAGAGAAGCAGCAGCTCCAGGATGAATTGGGCTGAGGGTCTGGTCTGGTCAATGGGTGAGATATTGAATTGTGTATAATCAGGTTTGTATATTCTAAGGACTGTTGTCGTTTTCCTCTTCCTTTACCATTCCACTAAACTGCCCTTACCCCAACCCACAAGGTTTTACTTTTGTTTTAATGATTCTCTTCCCTCTGATACCAAAAGTATTTGCTGAAAGGTACACGCTGTCATTATGTAAACTGATGGTACATCAGTAGTCAAACTACCATGTTAAGTTCTAAAACATATACAGAAAATTAATATCTGTAATGTCTATTCATACAACTAGGACTAATTTAATAAAAAGGAACCATGATATAGAATGTTTCATAGGTTACTAACACACACTGGAGTGGTGTGTGAGCTCCATTTCACTAAGCAAAATAAAGAGCTTTTAAAAATTGTTGATCTTTACATGTAGTTCAAAACCAATACGTCAGTATTGTTAAGGTTACACTTATCATCCCTCTGGGAAATTCTTTACCTTTTAATTCTACTGGAGGTGAACATGAGAGATTTCAAATACTATCAAATGAAAAGTGGTTCAGTAGAGAAGTATAACTAGAACTTCAGCTAAGTCACATGGATTGCCTTCAGTGATAAGCACCAGGTTTGATCTAGCAGAGGTGTTTCTCTCTGCTTAGCAAGCAGAAGCATGTATGCATGGCTGCTAAACAAAATCTAGGAAAACAAGTTTGATTCTTATTCAAGTCTTTGCAATTTAACTGCCAAATTTGTTTTGGGCAAAGGCAGAAGAAAAATAGAGTAACTATTATTATTTACAAGGAAATATGAAGAAAAAATATTTTGCATTTTAACTGAGTAACAATGATTTGATAAAGTAGTTGATGAAATGACAGTATCATTTTATTAAAAATATTCTAGTATTTTTTTTAATTTAATCAGTTTACCAGTGTTATACATGGAAACATTTCTGGGTTTTTTTGTTGTTGTTTTGTTGTTTTTTGTTTTGCTCTGGTTTGGTTTGGTTTGGTTTGTTGGGTTTTTTTTTAACACATACACTTAATAAATAAAGGGGGAGAGGAGAATACTGTAAACTCAGTACAGATGGGGAATGTGAAAATACATGCAAAAAATTAAAATTTTTTCAGTTAATTTTTATCGTAATGTCATTAAATTGGCATCAACCTCTGTTTAGTCCTATTAATTTATTCTATAAGTGATTTATTTTGTTAATCTCTTTCTAATTGGAAGAGAGAAACAAATAAAAAAACTGATTCTGTCAAAATGAATGGAAAGGTTTGCATCAATATCACTATTTTGGTTTATAATCAGACCCTAGATTACAGTTATGTATATATCCTGTATAAAGGAGCTATTTTTATCATTTTTGGAAGTATGAGTTGCATACAGAAATATTTCTGCTGTAATGATATAAGTTCTTTTAACAATATGATTTATATCTACCTCTTAAGATTCATGATCTGTCAGTCATCTGACCAAAGCACTCAAATATTTTAAGGGATTATTAGTAATTGTCTAACATGTCCACTTTCCTACAGAATACAGAGAAAATTGTTTTGATAGGAGACCAGCAAATTTGGTAGCAGGTGAATAATGTTTAAATTGTGTACAGAGCTGTATTACAAGCTGACCACATCTATTAGCTAACTAATAAATAGAATGTCTAGAGAAGAGATACAGTGCTTAAAGACCTACAGCTGCTTTTGAAGTGCAGCAAACCTCAGAAGATGATTCCATTTAATTATATTTTGCAACTGCTAAGATGATATTTTTATTACAAAGAAGGGAAATTAACACTCATGAAAGGTGTTAGACTGACAGTACTGGAAATGGGATGGATTCATATTAATCCAGAGAAGAGCTGGAGTGGGGGAAGAGGCAAAAGAAACACTGACTTCCTGGAAGAATATGTCTCCATCTTTCTTTTGTTTCTGGAGGGAGTACTTTGACACTGGAGCAATCTCCTCACTGCTGCTTTCAGTGACTACCAGACTGAATTATTTTGAATTTTGCAGCTATGAGAAGAATGGTCATCTGCACCGAGTTTCTAATCCCTCTTTAAAATGGCCGAAGCAAAAAATGTGGTAATCATAAAATCATAGAATCACTTGGGCTGGAAGAGAACTTTAAGATCATCGAGTCCAACCACAGCCTAACCCTGATAGTCCATCTCTAGACCTCAAGCACAAAATCTCCATGCCTTTTAAATACCTCCAGGGGTGGTGACTCCACCACTTCCCTGGGCAGCCTGTTCCAATGCCTGACAACCCTTTAAGTAGAGAAATTCTTTCTGATATTTAACCTAAATCTGCCTTGGTGCAGTTTGTAACCATTTATTCTTGTCCTATCACTTGTTTCCTGGGAGAGGAGACCAACCCCCACCTCTCTACACCCTCCTTGAAGGTACTTGTAGAGAGTGATATGGTCTCCTCTTAGCCTTCTTTTCTCAAGAATTTTAAAAGGCCCCAGCTCCCTCAGTTGTTCCTTGTAGGACTTGTGCTCTAGAGTCTTCACCAACTTTTCTGCCCTTCCCTGGACATGCTCCAGCATCTCAATATCCTTCTTGTCGTGAGGAACCAAAAAATGAACACAGTACTTGGGGTGTGGCCTCACCAGAGCATATTTT
>VXBZ01004361.1:9935-25936 GCA_013399135.1 Heliornis fulica | reverse complement strand
ATCCTGATTTCATGCTAGTGTGACATGTATACGTTTAAACTTAAACTGTGTCAGGCTGAGAGAGTATCAAGTGTAACATAAACAAGTATGTCAATAAAGCATTTAGACCTGTGAAATTTACTCTTGGTCACAACAGAGAGATTTTTAGTTTGTCAGAACTATAGGACAACTATAAACAGATTATTTGCTAAAGTTTGTATACTGATATCTGATACACAAAGGTTTGCAAATGCTACTCTTGCATCATTTTCAAATACTATATATATATATATATATATATATATATATAAGAAGAACGTCTTAGTTGTTGACAAGAGAAGAATTTAAAATTGGAAACAATTTTCAGTATTTTTGCTGATGTCACTTTGTCATGTATAATCTCTCTGAAATGAAAAAGGGGGAATTAAATTATTGCTCAATGCAAGTAAAGGTAACAAAATGGGAACACTGGGTAAAAAAACCCATGCATTGGATGCCAAATTACTTCCATTAAACAACAGACCCAGGTCTTATTCAAAACTGTTGGAAATTCATTGTTGACTTTACCTATTCTCATATGGCCAAATTATGTTTGCAGTAAAGGACACTGAAATATGAAATATGCAAGTAGACAAATAGTACTGGAAGAATCCTATTGAGGCTCTTCCAGGTTTTGTGTCAGTATTTTCTCCAGTTTTTGAGAATGTGTTTGATATAACAGTGTTTATAAAATTCTGTAAAAATACATATTCAAAATAACATAAACATGCTTTTTATGATAATGCTAAATGTAAAATCCTACGTATTGTATGTATAAAGGAGAAGAATCTGTTTTGCTTCTTTCTTTAGAAAGCTGATTAACTGCTTAAGGGCTAGAGTTTGCCAGCCACATTCAAGCAGAGCTAATCCAAAGTCACCAAGTTGAAGGAAAGATGCCCACAGGCTTCAATGGGGATTGAACTGCAATCACAGAGCAAAACTCTTCTTATGAGTGAACCCAGCAATATCAATGGTACAATGAATAAGGGGATACACAGTTTGATCCAATGGACACTGGAAGAGTTTAAGTCACAAACCAAAATTCTAGTATTTCTATTAAGAAAACAACTTTACATTGGAAGTGATTGCATGAAAGAGAGTGAGAAAGCTTGAAATTAAAAAAAAAATACTGAGATTTTGGCGTGTTGGTCCGTACGTAGTACATTATCTCTAAAAGTGAGATGACAGGAGTCCTCTGTCTCCAATGGACACAAATTTTGACATTTGGAGAAAAATAATCCACCTTTTTGAATTAATGATGGGCTGTGACCATCTTTCATGTTGCATCCAGCAAGTTGTCATCAATTTGTTTTTAAGTTACTGCAGAAGCTTGAGGGTTAATATTTCTACCAGCTATATATCATTTGATGTTGGGGATAAAAGGTAGGAATAGGAAAGGCAAGCAAAGACATTTTTATTAAATCTAAAAAAAATAAATAAAAAAATTTAAAAAAAATCACTGTAAATAAACTTTTCTTTTTCATTTTAAGTAAAGTTAACTTTGAAAGTTGAGTAAAGAGAAGTTGTATCACATCCGTAAACCAGAAAAGACAGGAGCGAATGTAGACCTGTACCAAGACAAGAAAGTCTGCTGTTTTATAAAGTATTCAATTTTCATTGTGAATATCTTGAACTCTGTTAAGGATTCTGTACTGTATTAAACATGTAAAAAAAAAAATGTTTGTCTAAGTAGCTTACAAATTAGTAACTCCTTAAATGGGAGTCTATCCATGTCTGGAGATTTGTCGTAACTAAATACCTGATTTGTTATGGTGTTGTAACTTAATAGAAGCTATTCGAGAGGAAGCATGGTGTATGAGATTTTTGTAAATTCTTTGTGCTGGTTCTGTATGTTGTGCCATGTGTGTAAGACAAGAATAAACTGCTGCTTTTGTTCATCCCATCCCAAAGCAATTATCCCACCAATGTATCTTTTCCAGAGATCTTTGCTATTGTTTGTATTCATGGTCTACTCTCTCTGACTCCTCTGTCAAACAACATCTGCATTACAAAGTCTTCCTCTGCTCATAGAGGTAGATTAGGCTTCTTCTTCCAGATTCTACCCAGGCATATCATGTTATTTATTTGTAGCTTCTTGCTGTATATTTACATTTGTCTTGGACTGTACTGTACGCTCACAGTAGAACCTGAGACATGACCCATGACAAAAGGTTTGAGCCTTACATAGCCCTTACAGGGACTGATAGAATAAGAATGAATTCAGCATTTTAGGTGGAAGAAGTAAAACACAAATCACATCAATACTGCAATCCTGGTGACATCATGATTTTTTTTTCCAGAAGCAAAATATATCACTTGGATGATCACACTGCACCAGTCTTCCTTCCTTTTATGTAAGGAAGTCATGTTAGATATCAGTTTTTCAGGTGAGTCTGAAAGTTAAGGTAGAGAAAGTATTCCTTGAATATACACACATACCCTTTGTTCCTGTAAGTTTAGAATATTTTTCTGGCACAAAACCTACAGGTAGAGAAGAAAGAAGACAATTGCAGCTGGGACACACTTTGACATTTAATAAATCCCATTACAATCCTACAACTGATACCTGGAAGGGATCCCTGAACTGTGTCACAGAAATCAATGTCTGGATCCACTAGCCAACTGCAAGATATGGCTGGTATATTCTCCCTGGAAAATTTCCTACCACCAAGGGACAGGTACAAAGTCTGTAAGTCTGCTCGTTTCCTTTCTATGCAATCACTTCTCTTTATTTCATGCACTATACGGTTATCTTCAATCAATGGTGAGTCACATGGGTCACATTTCAGACACTCTACTTCAGGGCAGAGGTCAAGAAAATTTTTAGATTTTCCAACTACAGTGCAGCTGGCCCCCAGGAGTAGTCTCAAAGCTATTGTTTTGATAGCTTTTCCTACCTACAATTTCTGCAACAGACAAGTTATGTGAGGCCTCAAGAGAGGCCTTAAAGATGTCCTCCTCTCTGAATGAGATGCAGTTCCTGAGATGTAACACAATTCTTTAAATCCCTTGTACTCATACAATATCATGGATAGCAGTATGCTGCACACACTCTAATAACACCTAAAGACAGATTGTAGAATCGCAGAACTTTTAAGGTTGAAAAAAAACACTAAAACCATCAAGTCCACCTTCCTGTCCAATGGCAACATGTCAGTTAAACCATGTTCTAGAAATTTTTTTGACATCTTTTTGAACACCTCCAGGGATAGTGACTCCACCACCTCTCTGAACAGACTATTCAATGCATGACCACTCTTTCAGTGAAAAATCTTTTCTAATATCCAATCTAAACCTCTCCTGGTGCAACTTGAGACCATTTCCTCTTGTCCCATTGCTACTTACTTGAGAGAAGAGACCAATTCCTACCTCAATACACCCTTTTTCAGGTAGTTGTGGAGACCAATAAGTTCTTTTCTCAACCTTCTTTTCTCCAGGCTAAACACATCCAGGTCCCTCAGCTGCTGCTCATCAGACTAGTGCTCCAAACATTTTATGACTTCCATTGCATTTTTCTGGACTCGCTCCATCACTTCAAATGTTTGTGAACAATACATTTACTTGAACAAGATTCAAGTATTTCCCCAACAAGCTTCTGCCTTCTTCTCTGTGTTCTCTGCTTCATGAGGTCTCATGAATCTGCTGAAAAATTCATAGTATTCTTACAACTGCTTTGCTTGGTACCAGCACTTTCCTTGCTCTGTTGATGACTCCTGAATGATTGCCTTCATTCAAAATTTACACCCAGATATTACGGGCTTTTCCTCAATATATTTTAACTTCAAACACTAAACAGCTACTGAAACATAACTTTGGGTCTGGAGACTTGGAGGCATCTTTGGAGTACTGATTACAGTCACAGGATGGAAGCACATGAATCCTTTCAGAATCAAAATTTGATGTTGGCAAGAAGACAAATGGGAGGGTTTAGGGTTTGGGGTTTTGGAGTTTGTTGTTGTTGTTTTAATCTGTAATTGTTATATCATAATGTTCTGCTAGCTTTGTTATTGTGTGTCTGAAGTACTTTGTGAATGAGCAGAGAATGTCAGTCACAGAAGTAAATGCTCTAATTATATCACCAGCAAGAAGATCAGGTTTTGTTCCATCAGATGAGTTGACTTCTCCTCAAGCCCCTCAGTCTCAGCAGTGGGACTGAGATGTCGTCTGGGCCCCCATGCCTTACCTCTGACTCCAGAACTCTACAGTCACTTTTTACATGCTCTGGGTTACCCAGAAGCACTACTAGTGCCCACAGGGAAGAGCTGCAGCACACTGAAGGCTGAGCAAACCTTAGAAACTTCATGCATCCTGGCCTCAATGTAAGAACCAAACCTCCCAACATATCATGGAAGTTCAGCAGATTGGACCTCCATCCTCAGGTAGTGGACATTTCAAATAATGTCACTCCTTTTCTCCTTTTTGCACACACAAAGTGTGAACTCAGGTAGCTCTGATAATTTCCTATTTGTTCCTCTCGGTGACCAGGACAAGGTAATAGTTCTGAATTTGCAGTGGGGCATCAGCTCTTTCAGCTGTTGCCAGAAGTCAGGACCTTCCATCTTTCTCCACTCTCAGATTCAGCCTCTAGCAAATTCCAGACCTGATTCCCAACCCCCCTCCCCTCCCCCCCCACCCCGCCCTGCTCTGTCTAGATATAGGCATAAATAATTACCAAAACTTGATGTTGCGAAGCATTTTTTTTGTCACACCAAGACCATTTCTGCACAGCCTCCCAGCAGCCTCAGCCAGTCCTGGAGGTAAAGGACAGGCTTCAGCGCAGAGTGTTATGCTAATTGCTCCTGTGACTGGTATGTCCCATTTTGCTTCTATGTGCTTGAACTTCTCTTGTAAGTTATCGAACTTCTTCAGCTACAGCAGCTCAATCAAACTAGAAGGGAACCTCCAGCAATGGGAGCATAGACTAGAACTATAACTGTGTGCTCAGAGGTCACTGGATGTAGGCAGCCATATGCCTCTTTGAACTTCGACACTAAAAGCTGCATCACTGTTCACAGTCCCAGGGCTGTGGGGTGCCTTGAGGGGTCTCTCACAGCCACTCCCAGAGCCATTGCTCCAGGATGAGGCTTCCTGCCTCCCTCATCCCTTCTGCATCCTGAGAGTCTGAAAACATGGCTAGGTGGTTTCATGTGCCACCACCCACCCTCGCTGTGCCTGAAAGTGCAGCAGCCCCAGCCATGGACTGCCCAGGAATTGTAAAGTTTCTGAAACTGTTAACCTGAATTCTCTTTAGAGAGCGGAATGTCACACCTGCATATCTGGTGGGATCTATCGTTGTGAATATTTTTGATAGTAAGAGACTCACAGACCATTAAAGAACAGGATGGGAATGATTGGAAAATGTTCAACTTCCTCTTGCCTTATGAAGAATGCTTCATTCCTCATTGAATCTTATTATTCCTCTTTGGGCAGTCTAACAATGTTTTTCTTTTAACATGACTGAGCTTTAAGAAGACGTGTGGGTTTGCATTTTTACAATTGGATGACGTGGCATGGTGTTTGGTTTTAAGTGAAACACGCAGGAATTTACGGTCCCATTGGGTGACAGATAAGTGGTGTGTTATTTCAAGCAGCTTCACTGGGGCTGTGGATGCACATAGGGCTGAGGTAGTAGTTGTGTAAAGCAGTTCTGTGTCACGATGTTATGGATTATGAGTTAATCAGCAAATATAAATTAGAATAGAGTGCTCGCAATATAAGTTAATGTTGCAAAAACATCCTTGTCTTTCCTCCAGTGAAGAAATACTGCATAGTGAAAGTCCCTAGTTATAAAAAAACCCTAGAATTCAGAAAAGAAACCCACATCATTCAAGATATGAAAAGTCAAAATAAGCATCAAGATTATTTTCTTTTGAAATCACCAGAGAAGAAGCATCTTTTTAAACCAATATTTTTGGTCTTACTTGGACCTATTTGGTCTTTTTTTTTGTTTGTTTGTTTGTTTTGTTTTGTTTTGTCGTTGTTCAATTTTTTTTTTATTTTCTAACCAGCCAATAGTGTCTTCAATATCTAATTTATTCTTAAAGATAATCACAGGGATAACCATGAATTTTCTCTGTCGGATGTTTTAAATATTTTACATGGCTCTGAAAACACCACTAGTTTTATGGAAACAAGGAGTATTTCACTGATTCACTAGCAATATAGATTGCATTTCAGTAATACTCTCCAAATGAGAATGCCTCATTATATGTATGAAAGTTTCTAGTTGTATACTAATAGATAGACAGGGAAACCTCTGTACATATGCATCTTAGGTGCCTGCATACATTGATTTGTGGGGCTAATAAAAAGTATTCTAGCCTCAATTTTCCATTCAGTAGCATGGGATAAAGCTTAACAACAGCAATAGTAGCTACTAGCTTTTGTTATGAATTATTGTTTTCACTGTTCTCCAGGGTTGTAATGCTGCTCTGGGGACTGCATTTTCTGAAGATAAATTCCTCAGAGCTGTATGCTGTAAAGGAGAAGAAAATAGCTATGAATCAAAAATGGGCATATAAAATTAGAGAATTATCCCAGGCTAAAATCAGAGGTGATATTAAACAACAGTAAAAGTTATAGTAAATTAGTGTGAAGAAAGTGCACAGGAGAAAAATGTCAGCAGACCAAAGGAGATAGAATTGTGATACTACTTTAGAATAAGTGAAAACAAGTTGAAGTTGGCTTCTGATATGCATTTTGTGGCATTTGTTTTTCCCCTTATTCCCTTAATGAAAGCAATAAACAATTTTTAAAGCCTGCTTTGATTCACATCAGTGATGGGTATTTGTTCTAACTTGATGTTAGATGTGATGATTGGTGTTGAATTTTCTTGCACAAGACCCGCATCCTTTCTTCCTAGGCACAAAAATTGCCTGAAGAACTGTCAAAGTTTTGATGTTTGGAAGATCCTGGGACAAGGTTGATGCTGTCAACCTCAGGCCAAGACTTAGTTAACATTAACTGGTATGTTCCTTATGTTCATACACTTGTGTAGGATACAAAGTAAGGCTCAAGAATTAAGCTTGTGTTCCTCAAGTCCAAGGTGTGTGTGTGTTAAATGAACAGCTAGTTTGTCTTGTCTTTCAGTAAAAGGAGACATTTAGGCACCATCAGATGATCTTTTAATTCTGATCTAAATAATTTAGATCTGAAACACTGTGGACCTAAGCCTAGTTTGCAGGTAGTGTGAGTAAAAAGAAAGAACCAGCGTGTCCTTGGGTATAGGGGTCTGAGTGCATAATGGGGTCAGCAGGGCATTTCCCTGCAGTACTGAGCAAAGGAAGCCTGAAAATGGCAGCTAGGTTTAACCAATAGTCTCTGTGTGAGTGTCGTAGATGAGGCTGCTTAGGGCCATTAAGGTTTACTAGTACCGTTAGGGCCCTGAGAGGTACCTTGAAAGGTATTTTATCGGAAAAGAAGACGCTGGGAGACCGAAGGTAGTGACTACCTTTTATTGTCTCAACTACTTGCAGGAACTGCATATGATTTTATACTTTTTAGTTACATTACAGCAATTTGAGTGTCAGTACATGATTGGATAACATCTTGTTTTTGCAAGTAGTGATTGGTTAGGCATTACATAGGTTAGTATCTTCTGTTATGGCTTTGTCACAACTTATCTGAGGGTCCAGGCCCAGATGTTCAGCCTCCTGTTTTCATCTAGTGTTCAGCCACAAGGTCATGGGACCTGATAACATACATACTGTTCTGCTCACTCAGAACTTTGCTTCAGGCCAGAGATACTCTGCAGCATCATGGTCTTGTATTGCTAGCTATTCCCCAACAGTATTTATATGTTTTCCCTTAATGTTTCTTTTAAGTGTCTCAAACTCTATTCATCTTGGATCTTTGCTAAGCCTTTCCTTGAATAATATTTATTACTTTATTTCTAACTGGGTGAACTCTGTTATGTCACAGTTAATGTATAAATTCTGAACAAAGAGCTTCAGCAAATACAAAACTTACTGTTACATATTAAACAACAAGCTTTAGTTTTCTCCCTGTGTCTCTAATGGCAACATTGGAAAGACAGAGATCAAGATACAAATGATCTTTCTATATACAGTGAAAAATCCTTGTCCAAAAAATGGGAGCAGCTCTAAAATTTTACAAATGAAAGGTCATAACCTCAATTTAGAATTATACAAATGTATATAATATAAAAACAAACTTGCTTAATCTCAAAGTAACATATCTTGAAATGAATAAATGACTGTCCATGGAATAATGACATAATATTCCTTATGTAGAGGCAGTATCTTCTCCACCAGTTTCTTTCTTTGCAAAATTATTTATTTATTTATTTGTTTTAATATCCATATTCATACAGGATAGAAAAATCTTGTCACATAATATGCCTGATTTCTGGACATGTCTTTATCTGAGGGGTTGCTATCCTCATCCATGGAGGCGAACTTCACACAGCATTCTTCTAGAATTTGTCCTCTGAATGGTTAACAGTTGCAACCAAAATTATGTGAAGGTCAGAAAATATGTTACAGAAACAGAAGTTTTCCTTTGATTTTGTACTTTCTTATTTTAGAAGACCAGTATATTTTGTGGATAGGAAAAAAAATTACCATGACCTTTCAAGTATGGAGTTATTTAGACTGANATTTATTTATTTATTTGTTTTAATATCCATATTCATACAGGATAGAAAAATCTTGTCACATAATATGCCTGATTTCTGGACATGTCTTTATCTGAGGGGTTGCTATCCTCATCCATGGAGGCAAACTTCACACAGCATTCTTCTAGAATTTGTCCTCTGAATGGTTAACAGTTGCAACCAAAATTATGTGAAGGTCAGAAAATATGTTACAGAAACAGAAGTTTTCCTTTGATTTTGTACTTTCTTATTTTAGAAGACCAGTATATTTTGTGGATAGGAAAAAAAATTACCATGACCTTTCAAGTATGGAGTTATTTAGACTGAAATAGTGTGGTGGGTTTGCAATGTGACATCTTTAAGAAGTGGCTAAAATGTTTCTTAAGGGTCCAACAAAGGAAATACCAGATGATGTTCCAAGGCCAAACTCCCAAACCCTGTTGCTGACAAGGCCAGCTGGGCCAATCAGCACCAGTCACAGCACCTCTGGGAATCACCTTTTCGAGATAGAAAAATGCAAACAGATGCATTTTTCCACCAGAGAAGGGAGTGAGAAGATGTAAGAAAGTTTGCAGACACCAAGGTCAGTGAAGGGGGTGAGAAGAAGGTGCTGAGAAAGATTCCTTGTGGCCTGTGGAGAATATCATGGTGAAGAAGGTGTCTCCCTGCAACCCATGGAGGATGAAAAGACCTCACTTGTAGCCCATGGAGAGGTACCTGGGCCAGGCAGGAGTCCACTATGGAGAAGGTGGAGCAATATGGAAGAATCTGTGACCTACATTGGAGCAAGCCAATCAGTAGTGGTGTGCTAAGAAAACAAACCTACACAAGTAAAAACTTAAAACAAAACAGAAACAAATAAACAAACAAACAAAAAAACCAAACAAACCCACAACTAGAGCTTACTTAGAATATTAAGTTCAGAATTGAAAGTAAAATTAGGTAATATTGAAGTTAATCACTACAGTCTTTAGAAATCTTAATGATAAACAATCTGTCCCTAGAATTTCTCCTTTATAATATTGAATACCAGGTCTTGTAAATTTAGAGGTAGAATAAAGGTGTTGTCTAAGAGTAAATGTCTAAGTATATTAACAAGCGATATATTTCAGACTTGAGAAGAGCATTGATCCCAAGTTTCCTGGTATTTTATTCTTAGTTACAGCTCAGAGTGTGCAGAATCCTGAGTCAAAGAGCACAAAGAAATGGTGATGACTTAATCCCAGAATTCTTACATATGCAGGCTTCGTGCATCTGATGATCTCTGATTTATTTTGACAATAACTGAATCTTTCAGAAAGGAGGACATGTCTATCTACTCTTACTAGGAAGAAGGTGTCAGTGTTCTCAGAGTCATTGTAAAGCTCAGTGAAAGAAAACTTGTAAAGCATGTGTAGAAGAGCATCTCTAAGAATTGCTAGGAAATTCTATGATTCTATTAAATGAACAGGTTTGAACTTGTTCTTGCTTGACATGTTTTGCCCTCTCTATGGTAATTTGCAATGTAGAAATGTAAGAGTTATGATACCCAGAGCTAAGAAATATCTGCAGAAGTATTATACTCTCAGACATCATCAATTATTGTGATTAAAACCTGATATAAAAATAATGCCTAGAATCCCTTTGCTGTTATCTTTGTGTTATATGCATGGTACTACAAAATATTATTCATCTATGGGCTCTTAAAGGCATTTGCCCTTTGCCTAAATCTACAATATATAGTACCTATATAAAAGACAATGCTTCCTAAGAATCCTCTCTGACATATGGTGCATAAAACTGACAGAAACCAAGAAAAAAGTCAATGTAACTGAAATATTTATGGTTGTTTAGTGCTATAATACCATTCTCCTAATATTTTTTTCCCTTGTACTTTTCTGTTAAATGTCAAAACTAGCCCAGAGTGAATGAATGAGAAAATTATGATATGGTATATAACATTCACATCATTTTTATTCTCTGCAGTAAATTTAAATGAAATACTTGTTATCTGAATTGGTATCTGCTATCTGCAAACAAACATGTTCTCTCATATCTTTATGCTATATCAACCCAATTGTTCTTTTCGCTTGTAATTATTTTCTTCCCTTGTGATTAAAAGTGTCTAAAAATGGTCTCTTCTGGAATCACATTGATTAGCCTGAATTCCTAAATCCTGACTTCATCAAGATATAGAAATTACCCCAAAGCCATGAAAACTTGGTTGAAGATAATTTCTTATAAAGTAATGATCTAGCTGTTGGTCTGTGACTGAGGCATTTACATTCTTTCCATTACAACCAGCCCACTGCAGCATCTGATCTAGCATTTTGTCTGTTTAGGCAGATACCCTGTTACCTCAGTTCATTTACTCAACCTGCTCAGTCAGTCAGACCACTAGGTCAGCTAATTTAATAAATAGTAGGTGGGCAAGTGGATGTTTAGGGGGAAAAATTGATTTAATTATCAATTACAAGGAATTTTTTTTTAAAGAAAATTTATAATACATGGTGCTCACTTACATAGGTATTGGACAACTACATGACTTCACCAGTAAGAACTAGAAGGTATATACAACGGTATCATTATTATTATGAAGACTAAGTACCTTCTTTGCTAATTGAGACAGTTCACTAATACAAGTAAGAGGGAACTTGTCCAGTACACATGGCAGGGGTGGTCCTATGAAGCACAGTCCATACTTTCTGCAGTGTTTTGGATGTGATCTATATTGAGAAATTTGCTCATCAGCTCTGACTAAAGCAAGAGAAGGGAAGTTTACAGACTACTCTTTTGATGTATGTGTTCCCCATGGGCAACACAGAGACCACTTGATTTATTTGTGTCTTTGAACTCAAACTTGGTTTACTATTGCATTCAAGAAACCTAACTGCTCTTTTAATGACAAAGGGGATTGGGGTGTAAATTATCCTGCAATTTTTGGGGCATTCCTGAACACAGTCTCTTGATTATCATAGACTCATAGAATAACCTGAGTATGAAGGGACACATAAAAATCATCAAGCCCCAAACCTGGAATTATTTGAAGATCAGTGACTTAACAAAAAGATGTTATGCTGTTCTGGTGTTCAGCCATGCAATATGGGAATGAAACAGGAGTCCGAGCCTCAGGGCATTCAGGATAGGAGTTAATGTGAAATTGCTGCACAACTTTCCTCCATAGAGTAGAGCAATAATACACCTAGATTTCTAGCACTGTATCATGAACCATGGAACAGAAGCCAGAAGAACTATACCAGATATATATCTGGAAACAGAACTGAAAAGATTTCTGGTGGTGCTTGTAGACTGAAAGACATGTTCTACATTGTAGATTTCACAATGAGGGACTACTGCTTGTTTTCTTAGGTATTGCACTTTAAAAATGCACTGTATGCTATCAATACATTGCCAGAAAGAAACATTACTTACATGGGATTGTACTGTTACTTCTGATAAAACATCAGATTCCCAAATTGCTGCATCAACACTTTTGATTTTGATATAACATACAAGACTTTACACAAGGAGAAAAATGCAGAGGTTCTTGATTGTCAGTGTTATTGATTTGATGACATAAGAAGAATAAAATCAAGGAAGTGCACTTGAGAGCAAAATAATCAACATAAACAATGGTTTCTCTTGGCCTTTCTCTCTGAGAATTTAAAACTTTATCAGCCTTTAAATAATAAAAGCCAGTATTGGGGAAGTTTATTGCAAATATACAGACACTTTTCTCCCTCAATAACATCAGAACGGACTCTTAGAGCAGTGCACAGGTAACTGTCTGAAAGTTATTGGACATTAGAGAAAAAGAGGTGGGAATTCTCTTATTTTTATGAACTTTTAAAAGGGAAGCTTTCATGATCCTAATGCACTTATTCTCTGTAGCTCATTATCACTTAAACACAAGTACAGTATTAAAATTAACTTACAAACCTCTCAACTATTTCTGCTGGCTTTCTGCCTGAATTTATAGAAGTCTCTGTTCATTTGAAGTGTTCCCAGTAATCACAGGGGACTAAGCCAATGCCAATTTGGAAATGAAGTTCTCTTCATAAGCTCATTCATACTTTACCCCCCGCTCAGAGAGGAATTCAGCTATATCCCAGTCACCAACATCAGACAGAATAGTTAAGGTAGTTGTCTGGATAATGCATCAGAAAAGTAAGAGAAAATCTTTCTTGCTTTTGCATCTTGTATGGATCTTCTTTTTCATTTGCTAGACAGAGAACAGCTATGTGGAGTGCAACTGAGTATAACACTTGATACTTTAATCACATAGAAACTCACATTTATATGTCTTTAAAAAAGTCTATTTATAACATTTAGCAAAATACTACATTTATTTTCCAATATTATGTATTTGAAAAAGAATTAGAGATAGCATTAAAAAAGACACTTCAAAAAAGAATAAAAGGATGATACTGGAAGTTATCATTGCTTTTAAGAACAGTGCATTGTTTTTCACCTTACAAATTAATAGAATCATAGAATCATAGAATTTTTATGGCTGGAAATGACCCTTAAGATCATCCAGTCCAACCATTAACCCACCGCCACCAAGTCTACCCTTAGACCATGTCCTCAAGCTCTGCATCTTCCCTTCTTTTAAACACCTCAAGAGATGGGGACTCAACCACCTCCCTGGGTAGACCGTTCCAATGCTTGATGATTCTTTCAGTAAAGAAGCTCTTCCTAATATCTAACCTAAATTTTCCCTGGTGCAACTTGAGGCCATTACCTCGAGTTCTGTCACCTGTTACTGGGTAGAAGAGACCAACCCCCACCTCACTGCAGCCTGCTTTCAGGTAGTTGTAGAGAGCAATAAGGTCTCCCCTCAGTCTCCTCTTTTCCAAACTAAACAACCCCAGCTCCCTCAGCCGCTCCTCGTAGGGCCTGTTCTCTAGACCCTTCACCATCCTCGTTGCCCTTCTTTGGACACACTCCAGAACCTCAACATCCTTCTTGAAGTGAGGGGCCCAAATAATAGAAAAAGAGCTCCATTTGTAGTGGGATTCTAGCTGAAGAGATCACTGGCTATATGAATCCATCACAAAGATGATCAAACCCCATAAATTTTAATTCAGTGAAAAAAACCCAGAACCATAACAGTTATTTTTTTATAAGTTATAGTAAGTACAATATGGCAATAAGTTACTTATGGAAGTAAGAACAGTATTACAGAATGAACAACATAGAAAATTTGCATCTTAAAATTAATATACTAGGTTAATGATAGCAAAAATAAATATTTCATTACAACAGCTATTTTGATCAAAGCTACAGAATAGTATTAAAGACTTTATGTAGAGGTTTCCCACATCACATTATCTGGATACTCTTTAGAGATCCCCTCTATTTAGATTCTTTTTTTATAGAAGACACATACAGATTTAAAAGGCCATACTTAAGCAGGTTCCTCATAAGGGGGAAGTGACATCATAGTCATGACTGAAATAGAGACTGATTTCCTTGGGCTTTATCTTTCAGTAGGATTGTGGAAGGAATTAATACTGGAAGATAAAAACATATAAAAAATCTAATAAAGAAAGCTTTTATTGGAATTATACTAATAAATATTTTGATAGAACACATATGTCAATTTATCTCAATTTAGTTTTAACACATAGTCACATATGCCCAAAATTTGTGTCATAGCTGGATGAACAGGGTGAAGCAAAGATGATGAGGTCCTTCTTTTGCATGCTACTTGTAACCTCAGCAAGAACAGTTGAGTAGAATAAAGCTGTCTGGTTTTTTTATAAACTGTAAAGAAAGTTAAGATAGAACAGACTGTACTGTCCTTAGGATAAGTAGATCTGTTTTCTGTGGCTATAACTGGGAACCACAAAGAGCAAGATGTAATTCAAGCCTTCATCTAAAATAAGTATCTGTTACCTTGTCCACTGGATGGGACAGTATTCTTACCTCTAGGCTCACATTGCTCGACGGCCATGTTCCATAAATAAGATGAAAAAACAGTGAAGAATTAGGAAGATGTTGAAGGTTTTCAAACATATATAGGGCTGTTTAGAAAGTACATAACAATAAGGAAAGTTTTTTAAGTTTTCTAGTGTTTGACAGACAATTTGACAGGATTCAGATAGGAAAAGTAAATTTTGTAAATGTGTTAATGTAATATAAATTATATAAGACTTTCCTGTTATGAATAGTCATTGAACATTGTTTGCTCTCTGTATTTAGTTGTAACAGAAAAAATAAAAGACAACAGTCTAAAGAAGCAGGAGAAGCCATATCCATTATGGGAAGCCTTTCGCGGGAGTCATGACTCTCCACTTCACTACTCTACCCTCCAGGCCACACTTCCTCAGTTTTCCCACCAGGATGCTGTGGGAGACAGCGTCAAATGCCTTACTGAGGTCAAGAAACTGCCCTGCCATCATCCGTCCACCAGGTTATGTCTTAATAAAAGGTTATTAGGTCAGTCAAACATGAGTTCCCCTTGGTAAAACCATGCTGACTGATCTTAACAGCGCTCTTATCCTTGATGAGCCTGAAGACAGAATCAAGGATAAGTCATTCCATCATCTTTCCTGGGATGAAAATGAGGCTGAGTGGTCTGTAGTTACCCAGGTTCTCCTTGCCCTTTTTGAAGGCTGGAGTGGCATTTGCCTCCAGTCCTTAGGCACCTCTCCTCTTTCCCAGGATTTCTGAAAGATGATGGACAGTGGCCTAGCAATGACTCCTTCCATCTCCCTCAGCACCTTTAGGTGCCTCTCATCGGGACTCATGGATTTATGGATGTCCAGATGGCTTAAACGGTACCTTATGCACTCCTCTTCAATAGAGGCAGACTCCTCATTTCTCCTTGCTTCTTCTGGGACTTTTGACATTTGTGGCTCCTGCAAACAGCCTCTAACAGTATAGATCGAGGCAAAGAAGGCATCCAGAAACTCTACCCTCTCACGAGGGCACCCACCTCATTCATCTGTGGACCTACACTGCTTCTAAGGTTAGTTTTGTCTGCTATATATTTGAAGATACACTTTCTTTTATCCTTTGCAAGTTTTAACTCCAAGGAGGCCTTAGCTTTCCTAGTTGCCACCCTGCAATCAGGGACAACATTCTTATATTCTTCCCATGTAGCCATTCCATCTTTCCATGACCTGTAGACTCTCTTCTTCCACTTAAGTTTACCCAGCAGTCCCCTGTTCCTCCACGCAGGTCTCCTAGCACCCCTTCTTGATTTTTTCCCTCATTGGGATGCTCTGATCTTGAGCTTGTGAAAAGCAGTCCTTGAATATGGTGGACCTGGGCTCCTTTTCCTTCCAATCCGTGGGATTTCCCCTAGTAATTGCTTGAAGAGGCCAAAGTCAGGGGCTGCAGAACTCGAGGTTCTTCTCCTGGCACATAAGATCCTGAAGTT
>VXBZ01004360.1:62880-75813 GCA_013399135.1 Heliornis fulica | reverse complement strand
GGCGGCTCCACGTCCTGCCGGCGGGGAGGACTCCCTCCGTACGGGAGCGAAGGGCTGCGGTGGCGGGGTCGCAGGCTCGGGCAAGCGAAGTGAAGGGAGCGCTCTGCGGAACCACCGCTCCCGGACGGGAGGGGCTTTCAGGGCAGGTCCGTATACAGGGTCTGTATACCCTGTGCCTCGGGGNCCCCCCAGAGCCGAGGAGTTTCGGTGCTGAAGCTCTGACAGCTCCCGCGTAATCCCCGGGAGCTACGGCTTTATGGAGAGCCCTCGAAAGGTAACCTCCGAGGGGTGATCGCTGAAGAATACGAGTCAGACATGCTGGTTGTTGCTGTAACCTTGTTGAACTCCAGCATCCTTGAATAAGGTGGGACTTAGAATCGTTGAATAAATCAGTGGGACTCGTAACATATAATAGCAAGCTGACGCACAGGCATGTCTTACAGTGGTCTGTATGTGAATTTTACTCAGCATCTCTGAACAGGTGATTATGCAGGAGACGTTCAAGAGCTCCTTCTTCATAGGTCATCTGGGAGAATTAGGACCTAAACCTGGACTATAGTGGCATTGCAATGAAGCATTCGTTTATTAAGTGGGAACTATCATAACGCTGCTTTAAAATACAGTTTTTACTGTATTTTACATATGGTACATATGGTAAGACATGATTCTGCCACCTTCAGGTTAAAGTGATTCCTTGTTTTATAAGTAGATGTACTGACTTCTTTGTGAAAGCAAATTTGGGTAATTGGGCCTGTGATGGATGTTTCAGGATTTCTCAAAGACTGGATGTTTTATCATGCTGAGGGATTCTCCTTGTTCATATAAAATACAAGATACACAGGCTTTGTGATTTAATTCTTTGAAAGCCTATTCATGTTTCTGAAATAAAAGCGCATCAGTGAATTTTTTGTTTTAAATGCCCCATCCTTTTTCTTCAGACAGTGAGAACTTGCCTTTGTGGAGGTACAGGACATAGCAAGCAATTGTTTATTAACGTGTTCCAAAGATACTTTCATTCTATGATATTAAGATCTTCAGAGAGAAACTATGACTTTCTGGCTCCATCTGATTGCAGAGTCACACTAGCATTTCTGTGTTGAGCTCTTTGTCAAGTGTTCATGTAAGTTGGTGCCAGATTTGATCTGGCTGAACGCTAATGGCAAAGGCACAGTCTAAAGCTGCCATACCTTACCCTGAGCAAAGTGTTTCAGCAGTGCTTTTGTGAAATGACCAGCTGATAAACACATCTGTTACCTTGGTAGGTGCATCCCAGAGGCTGGGCCCCACCATTCATCCTGGGTAGGATGGTGTGGCATAAAGAAGGGTACTGCTTCACAGTCTCTCATAAGGGGTTATATCCTCTTCCAGCAATGCTTCCTATTCTGTCTGCTCTTATGCAAATACTTTTATTTGTGTAGATTAATTTATATTCTCAAAGCAATCTTTGTAAAGGAAAGTATGGTCAAGAATTTGGAGTAGGAGCTCAAAATAGCCCTGGTTCTCTAAGTAGAAGGTCTTATTTCATGGGAATATTAGGGTGCTACAAAGTCAGTCCTTTTCCTAAGTGCCAAACATCTGACTTACAGCTATTAATAAAAGAATTTAAAGTATTTGAAAAAAGAAAGGAAAAAAGCATTGAAGAACTATAAATTCTTTGAAAAGTGATTGGGAAATAGAGCAAACTATTTCTAAAATAGGTGGACCTATTAAGGATGTTATTCCAAGGTTTGCTTCTGATTTTTAAAAGTTTATTTTTCCTTCAAAATTAAAGATAATGTAATTTCAGCCTCTTCTGAATACCTTTATGTCAAAGTAATTAATTTGAGTAAAATCAGCAACACTTATTTTTCATAATGTAAACATAAGGCAATCTACCTTAGCTTCATGTTTAAATTGCTCTCTAAATAATTCTACTGTATTTGCCTCCATTTGCCTATATTGCTTTTATTACTTATTGTTTGAATGCTTTTTTAGCTTTAATTTCATTTATATTATGTACTTAGCTCTGTGCCACGTGATTTCATATTGCTTCACAGAGGCAATAAAATTTTAATTCATTAAAATTTGGTATATAACTTTTGTCTTCTCCTCTTCTGAAATCCAAGGCTGGACTTTAAGTATCCTTTTCTTTTAATATGAAATTGCCTAGCGTAGAAAAATCAAATAACTTTTAAACTTTGTTTTGTGACTTATGCTGTAGCCTCCTAGTGTGAGGTGCAGAAAAATAAACAAACCATACGCTAGATTCAGTAAAGTACTAAGCTTCCTGTAAGGCTGAATTCACTGAGTTGAAGAAGTATTTCTCATCTTAGGTATCTACTTTAATGATTTTCTGATCCAAACCAAAGTATTCTAAATGTGCTTTTCTGGTTTGGTTTGATTTGTTTTTTTTCACAGAATATCACTTACTAGACCATTTCTGTGGGAAATAAAGCCAAGTGGGGTTTTCGTTAGCTTAAAAATCTGTTCTTTACAGACTTCTGCTTCAGGTCTCAATTCATCAAAGAGTTTAAGCGCTTGGAAATTAGGTATGTGCTAAAGCAACTAAATTTAGGCCTTTGACAGTAAAGTGTATGTATTTGAAGTTATGTATCAAAAGATTTGTTTGGCCTGTGGTTAGAGTCTCATGATAGTGTACTTAGGCTTACTTGTATACAGAAATAAATTCAATGTCCTGAGCTCTTGCATTGTGGCAAATATCTTAAAGATTTTCATTATCCATGTCACTTACCACCTGCCATTTGTATGTACACAGCAAAGTGTTGTTTGAACATGTCCAGAAACGTCTTTGCTCACACTTGCACTCCTCTCACACTTCTGTAACACAATACTAGCAAGCAGTTATAATAAATATTAAATCATAAAGTTCAGTAGCAGATATCATGATGAATTAATCTTGATCCATCTATTGTGGATAGATATGGTTGGAACTAGATGATCTTTGGAGTCCCTTCCAACCCAAAGCATTGATTGATTCATTGATTGATTGATTTCAGACTTTGAGAACCATTTACCAGATTCTTATTTCATTTTCCCTCTTTTTAGGCAAATCTGAGTGCCTGAAAGGCCACCCTTTCCTTTATTCTGTAGCATGTATAAAAGCACAAACTGCATCAGACACTGGAGAGCTGCGTGGAGATTTTACTTTGCAAATCGAGCAGCATGCTGGCAGCATGAAGGAGGAAAGTCTTTGAAGAGCTCTTTTGAGGATAGAAGGCAGCCCATGATCTCCTTCAGGCTGCAATCTTATTCAGCGTTACTTACAAGTTTTTTTTCAAACACTCACCAAGATAAATTCCAATTTTAAAAAAAGAGTCCCAGTGAGCTGGATACATATTAAATAGATGTATAATACAGCTATAGTTACTGCACTTTTTATAACTCAACATAATGCAAAAATTACTACAAAACAAATTCATTTACATGAAAACAAATACTTTTACATCAGAGGTTTAATTTTATCCAGGCAAATGGAAATATGCCACAATGCCAGTTACCTCAGTTAGCACCCCTAGCAAAATTCCTCTGTACAATAAATGATCCCTGCAGACTGCAGATGAGGTAAGCTTTTAGGGGCACTGCTGCATATGTAATACCTTTCTTCTGAACAGATTTTAATCTCTACCTGCCAGGCCAATATTTAAATAATAAAACAGTAAATCATCTGAATATTTGAAGACAAATAATTTGTAACAGTGTATTACATAGTGACGCCATATATTATATATCATTGAGAATGGTTTCTTAGAAGACATTGTTTCAGAACAGAAAATATTTATTGTTTCTATCTCATCTATTTGTGTGTTGCTCTCTTACATGCACACTAGCCTTTGGATCTTAAAGTGCAAGTGAAATCAGACATGGCTGAATATATGTACAAGTGATTCCAGGTTCCCTGGTGCAGGTAATTCAGTTGTGATTAATATGAATGTGCCAACTCAACCATCCTTTGAAAATTATCTATGTTTTTCCTGAGACATTTTGTGTGCCTTTAGATAACCTCAACCTTGCCCCTCTGCCTCTGAGATCTCTACGAAGGTTGGGTTTTTTTCATGTATTAGCATTTTTGCTTCGTTTTAAGAAAAAGAAAGTCAGATGGGGCTGTGGTAATAATGAAAGGAGGGTTGCAAAAATGTTAAGTAGATTTGAACGAGGCCTTAGACTCCATCTTTTATTGTCTCCTAAGAATTGGTGTAGGAAAACAATGGTTTGATAGCTTGTACTTAATTGCATTAAGCAGTGACTGGTGGTAGATCCCAGCTTACCACTGAATTCTGACTCATTTACTGAGAGACCTGATGACTAAGCTGCAGATTCAGTCTCTAATGAGATACATCACTAAAGGATTTTCTTGGCGTGAGAATACTTGTTTACAGAAAGAAGCAACAAAAAAATTTGAGAAAAGCCTTTCTACTTGTTGGAGAGTTGTGCCACTGCTCTGTTCTGAGTATTTAAGAAGTGCGTCCATTACTCAAATTCAAAATAAAACTAATACTCCCAGATTTCAGAAAATAGGTGTGGGGAAAAGAAGAGGGGTCGGGGGAGGTTTTTTGTTACAACATCTAGAAAGAAGAATAGCTATAGACAAAGGAGATGAAAGAAAATAAAGGGAGAAGATTAGTGATGGCAAATTGTCCGTTGCATATACATCCCTATACAAAGCCTAGAATAAGACAAAATCTGCCAGCAAAAGCTACTGAACAACCAGCAATTGTTTCACTTTTAAAGGCCATTTATTCTACATTAACGTTTTTTAAAGGTAAGTGTGGCCAGAACACGACAGACGTAATTTTTGAAGACAGAGAAAATGATGCTGTGGCAGCTGCATATAAATAAGCAGTTTTATGTTTTCAAGTGCAGGAAACAAACACTAAATAATAAGCCATTGAAAAAAATGGCAATATTTAGGCATGATTTATCTAGGGGTAAATTTGCCAGTGTTGTTCCAGGCTTAAGGCACTTTTTCTTACAGGTTGAATCATGCATCCATGCCTTTTTAAAATCCAAATAGTTGGATTTGTCATGGGATAACGTGCAGTAGGTTCTTTAAAAGCTAATTATTACACACAGGCAATGCAAAATACCACAAAATCAGTATTCTGGGGAAGGATACAGTATCAGAATGAACACTGGGGGAGATTGTTCAGCCACGAATGTGTGGCTGCTACATGACCAAGAGTGTAGGTGCTACACCAAGCAGTAGGATGCTGGATGGATGCTAGCTCTCACTCTGCTTCACTCAGTAAAATCAATCATTTGTTCAAAATTAATAAAAAAGAGTGAAGTTATGGCATTGATAAGAAAGTGAAATAAACGAAACAGTTCTATTTAATATTTGCATAGTACTTCAGGTTTATAACTGAGAATTTAAATACTAACAAATTGAACAGTGTAAAAAAGATAAGGTATTTTCCCCCATTTCTACGATGTTCCACAGAATGTGGTAAACTCATTTCTCAAAGACAAAAACTAAAGAGATCTAATTGTGGATAGAGAACTAACTACATAATCTGTTGAAGTCAGCATAGTATTGTATCTTTATTGAACTATTGGTCAATAAGACAGAATTTTAGGAGAGCGACCTTTCAGTTGTTTAAGGAATTAATCTGTGGGAACCCCTGGGAAACAGGGATACAGGATCCCTGCTGTCAGGGATACAGGAGCAGAACAGAGCTGGCAGTGGACGTTTTTCTTGGATCACAAGAGCTTTCAATTCCCATGTCTAAGAAATGGGGCAAGGCAGGCAGGAGACCGGCAAAATTGATTCAGGACCAGCTTCCAAGCTGGAGCATGGGAAGTTCCATGTGAATATAAGGAACTTTTTCACTGTGAGTGTGATGGAGCACGGGAACAGGCTTCCCAGAGAGGTTGTGGAGTCTCCTTCTCTGGACACATTCCAGACCAATCTGGACGCATTCCCCAGTGATTGAACCTAGGTGATCCTGCTCAGGCAGGGGGTTGGACTAGCTGATCTTTTGAGGTCCCTTCCAACTCCTAACATTCTGTGACTCTGTGACCTCCTGGTCAAACTCAAGTGTGAGAAGGCAATGCTCAGGGAGGGAAACCAGAAATGTGTCTTGGGGAGAATAGAAGGACACTTCATAGATGTGTATGGGTAGGATCAGGAAAACTACTTGTCAAGGCATGTGAAGTACAGTACAAAGGGTTCTACAGGTAGACTGATCAGAAAGGAAAATAAAAGAAAATTTATGCCTCAGAAAGAAACTAGGAGAACAAGTGACAACTGTCATGGAGAAGACTGAGGGTTGGGGGCAGGGCAGGAGCGGGTTGCCTCATTTTTCACTGGCAGTCGTTCTCTCCACATTTCTCAAGTTCCTCAAACTCAAGTCTTGGCAAAAGAACCCACCTCCTATCAGGCAAGATCAGGCAAGAGACAACCTAAGAAACCTGAACATATACAATGGAAGAGACTTGACAAAATGCATCCTAGGGTACTGAGGAAATTGTTCAAAATAGTTGCTATTCCCCCATCAATTGTGTTTGAAAAATTGTGGCAGCCAGGTAAGTCCCCAGTGATTAGAGGAAAGGGAATATCACATGCATTTTTAAAAGGGGTGGAGAGGAGAACACTATTGGCCAGTCAGCCTCACCTCAGTGCCCACTAAAACAAGGAATGGATCATACTGGAAGTAACGTTGAAGCATATGGAAAAGAAGGAGGTGATGAGAGACAGAATGGTTTCATCAAGATTAAATCATGCTGGACTAATCTAGTGGCCTTTTACAATGGTCAGATTGTGTCAGCGGACAAGGAAAGGGTTGCTGATACATCTACCTGGATTTCTCTAAAGCTTTTGATATTCTTACTTCTAAATTGGACACATACAGATCTTACAGATGGAGTCCTAGATAAATATATATTGTTTGGACAGCCACATCCAAAGCATAACAATGTCCAAGTAGAAACCAGAAGGGAGTGGTGTTTGCCAAGGGTCCATAGTGCAACCAGTTCTGTTTAATATCTTCAACAACATAGTGGGATCAAATGCACCCTCAGCAACTTGTAACTGATACTGAGCTGAGTGGTGCAGATGACATGCCTGAAGGACAGGATGCTATNGTTGCCTCATTTTTCACTGGCAGTCGTTCTCTCCACATTTCTCAAGTTCCTCAAACTCAAGTCTTGGCAAAAGAACCCACCTCCTATCAGGCAAGATCAGGCAAGAGACAACCTAAGAAACCTGAACATATACAATGGAAGAGACTTGACAAAATGCATCCTAGGGTACTGAGGAAATTGTTCAAAATAGTTGCTATTCCCCCATCAATTGTGTTTGAAAAATTGTGGCAGCCAGGTAAGTCCCCAGTGATTAGAGGAAAGGGAATATCACATGCATTTTTAAAAGGGGTGGAGAGGAGAACACTATTGGCCAGTCAGCCTCACCTCAGTGCCCACTAAAACAAGGAATGGATCATACTGGAAGTAACGTTGAAGCATATGGAAAAGAAGGAGGTGATGAGAGACAGAATGGTTTCATCAAGATTAAATCATGCTGGACTAATCTAGTGGCCTTTTACAATGGTCAGATTGTGTCAGCGGACAAGGAAAGGGTTGCTGATACATCTACCTGGATTTCTCTAAAGCTTTTGATATTCTTACTTCTAAATTGGACACATACAGATCTTACAGATGGAGTCCTAGATAAATATATATTGTTTGGACAGCCACATCCAAAGCATAACAATGTCCAAGTAGAAACCAGAAGGGAGTGGTGTTTGCCAAGGGTCCATAGTGCAACCAGTTCTTTTTAATATCTTCAACAACATAGTGGGATCAAATGCACCCTCAGCAACTTGTAACTGATACTGAGCTGAGTGGTGCAGATGACATGCCTGAAGGACAGGATGCTATCCAGAGGGATCTTAAAAGGCTTGAGTGGGCCCGTATGAACCTCATGAAAGGTCTTGTATCTGGATTAGGTCAGTTCCTAATATTAACACCGGATGGGGGACGAAAGGTCTGAGAACAGCCCCAAGTAGAGGGACTTGGGGATACTAGTGGATGAAAAATTGCTTATGAGCTGTCAGTGCGCACTTGTAGCCCAGAAGGCCAACTGTATCCTGGGCTGCATCAAAAGAAGTGTGACCAGCATGTTGAGGGAGGTGATTCTGCCTCTCTATGTTGTTCTTCTGAGATCCCACCTGGAGTACTGAGCCCAGCTCTGGGGTCCCCCATACAAGAAAGACCTAGACCTCTTGTAGTGTATTCAGAGGACCATGAAAAATGGTCAGAGGGATGGTAGATCTCCACTGGGAAGGCTGAGACTTGGGGTTGCTCAGGCTGGAGAAGAGACGTCTCCAGGGAGACCTTATTGAGGCCTTCCAATATATAGAGAGTTTGTAAGAAAGAGAAAGGCCTTTCTACCAATGCCTGTAGTGATGGCACAAGGATAACTGTTTTAAACTGGACTTGATATAAATCAGATATAAGAATGAATTTTTTATGATGAGAGTGATGAGACACTGGGACAGGTAGCCCAGAGAAGTTGTGGATTCTCCATCGTTGAAAGTGTTCAAGATCAAGTTAGATAGGTCTGTGAGCAACCTGATCTAGTGAAAGATGTCTCTACCCATGGTAGGGGGGTTGGATTCATGATCTGGAAGTCACTTCCATGTCAAACCATTTTGCGATTCTATGATTCTCTGATTGGCTTTTTAACACTTAGTTAACTTATTTTCCTCATTCCTCGTTCATCCAGAATGTATTTGTCCTTTAGTGATAAATAGAGTCATTGGGAATCATGTCAGAAAGCAGAGGTCTCAAACTACTCCTTTCCCAGAGTGAAGGAGAAAGGATCCTACCAACCTGAAATGTCTGGGGATGGCACACAGTTTGCTTTTTCTTAAAAAGAAGAGAATGAGTTCAGACATCTACTTTTACCCTGACATCTAATAAAGGAACGTATCTGTTGTTTGTGGTCTCTAAAGAAAGATATCTAACCTATTTTTTGACACACTTACTACATCCTCTCTAGACAAATCCTTAGAAATGCATTTAATTCTTAAAACAGGAACACTTTTTTCCCTTTCTGGTAATGTTTTTACTAATTTTCTGGTTCATTTCCTTTATATCTGTTTGATATTTTCTTGCCAGAAGATTCCTCCTGAAAGCACCTCCAACTAAATTAAGAAAACAGCAGGAGAAAGTGCTGAGATCTGGCAGATGGCCTTTAGGTTAATATTTAGATAGTTCTTTACATTGTCCCTCAAGCAGCCATCTACGGAGAATGATAACAAGTCACTGAGTGAATCTGGGCTGTGTTGAGGATGTGACTCCACAGCATGCCACCAAAACTAATTTTTTCCTGGATGACGTGCGAAAGTTGAGCAAGTTATGTTAACCTACTGGATACTCCCTCATACCCGACGTGCTTATTTCTGTGGAAAATGAACCTAGGTTTCCAGAAAGAGAATGTGTTCTATTGATCCTGTAACAGACAAAACCAACATACGACTCTACATTTTTACCTTGTTGTATGATTCTTCTGAAATAATTGAACATGGGACTTCTAGAGAGGACTAAGTTGGTTTTCATCCATCTTAATTTCTGTCCTGAGTTTGGGTAGGATAGACTTAATTTTTACCAGGTGCTGAGATGCTCAGACAGGACAGGTTACCCAATCTAGCCAAAGGGTGTATTCCATACCATATGACGTCATGCTCTGTATAAAGTGGACTGGACAGGAGCATGGGGTGAGGGACAGTTAGGCTTTGGGGCAGGTCTGAGAAAGCAGTCTGAGTTGCACAGACTTTGGTAGAGAAATTGCACTGTGTGTCATGCATTTTGTATATTCTGAGTCCTGTTGTTGTTCCCCTCTCCCCTTGCTGTCACAGTAAACTGACTTTATCCTAACTCATGAGTTTTGTTGTTGTCTTCCTATTCTCCTCCTCATCCTGGTTGGGGGAGCAGTGAGTGAGGGCCCTGTTGTGCTCAGCTGCCAACTGGGTCTGAACCACAACAGTTTCTATCATTGCAAGAGGTGTAGCCATTCATGTTATACTTATCTGGAGTCCTCTAAATGTAAACACAAAGGTTTAACTCCATTCTGCCATCCATTTTAACTCTAATGTAAACTTAAATCTGATAATAAATTACCTGTTTCCATGGGGAAGTGCAGGACTAAATATCAAGAAAAATGCAGTTAGTGCTTTTAATGCTGTCATGGTGAAAGATGCAGTACAGTTTTTCAACCACAATCAAACTGAGGTTTTGGTTTTGGTTTGGGTTTTTCTGGGATTTTTTTTCTTCAATGACATGAAGTAAAGATATATATCCCTTGTGAAATACCTATCTATCCTTGACTTGCACATTTCAATATTTTCCCATCTGTTTTTTCTACACCTTTTGGAAATAGTTATATTTCTTTTTTGTAAGACTTACTATCAGCTTACCTTCCTTATCATTTATAAATGAAGAATTTATATCCAGTTTGTGCTGATGAATGATATGCTGTATTATGTGAAAATACTCAAATGGAAATAAAGACCTGGAACATTTGACCAAACATAACTGCCATTTTAGATGCCACATTACTTAAATTACTTGAATTTCCTTTCCATTCTATGGAAATTCGTAGAAGTGGATGACAGTGCAAATGTGGGAATGTTTCAGCCATGCCTTTATATATACATTTTCTGTGTATTCAGAGCAGGTGTTTGTATAATAGTTTGTAGTAAACTTCACGGTCTCTGTGTCAAAATACTTGTATTCAAACAAAAACATGTCTTCAGTGAACCTAATGCACCAGAGATGTAAAGACTTCCATCATGGCAGCTATGCATGTAAGGTTCAGGCAGAAGCCACAGTTGTGCAAGCATAGACTGCTGACGAGAGGATATAATTGCCTGATCCATCAAAACAACAGACAGCAATTCATGTAGCTTTGTTTTTCTTTCAAAGGTCAGTGAGAAATCCTTGTTGCAGTTTTATTAAATATCTTATGTCACAAGCTGGTTTAGGAGGACCCTAGTGTTTCCTTCACAAGCCAGCCAAGTAAGATCTCTTTTGCTGGTTGTATGGTGTTTCTACTGAGGTATTGAAAGTGTGCTGAGGGATGGGTCTGACATGGTTCTGGACTGCTCTGGATGTAGAAGGTACAGTGATACTTGCTCAGACCTCCCAGGAAAACTGGGGGAGACAGAGCAAGACCAATACCCTGAGTGCGACCTTAGTGAAACATGTAAGTTGATCAGTAGAAAAATTACGTGTACTTCAGCAGATCTTTTGTATCTTATGGAAGGACAATTGAGGATAAGAAGAAAACGCCTGTGAATAAAAACTGATGTTATACTATGTTTCTTACATTCAGGAGCCAATAGTTATGTAGAGGTTCAGTGAAACACCTAAATAGCATCAGTATCTATCTGATCAAAGCACAGTATGGCTGAAGCTTCTCTATGTTTAAGTGATGCTGGAGTAATAATGTCAGGGTGGGAGGTTTCTTGGAAAATATTCTTACCACTGAATATGGCAGCAGCTCTAGTGTGTACGTTTGGTAGAACGTTGTGTCATAATCCATTAATTAAAAACCCAAATTACACCACAAGAAAAACCCACAAAAATCAACCACAAAAGGAAAAAAAAACACATTATCCTTTTGACAAGATTCCCATCTCTGTATCCCTAAATGTAAAGATGGGCCTTCAGCCTTGTTTCCAGCATATAAACCTTGAAGAATGGAAAGGTTCAAGATATCTGCATTTCTTTTCTCATTTCCATGTATTACCTATAGGTGAAATTTAGAAGATTTCCAGCTCAGCATGTAAATATTTCAGGTAACCATTTTTCAGAACACCTAACTGTTTCCCACATCACATATGGAGCCAAGGAGGCTAATCCTAATCGTGAGTTTTGATTCCACTGAGTGAAATGCTGCACTTAACTGCTTGGTCCTGTCATAAGCCTGTAAAAAATTGCATTTGTACAAGTTATTTTCAGCCTCCCTTACTTGAACTTTCCTTCATACCACAGATATAATCACAGTTTTAGGAAAGAAAATATTAGTTCTATTAGACCACAATTTCTAATAGTGGACATTTTGTTTGGGATGGCAGAGCAACAAAACACTAACACAGTCAGTCTCTTTGTAAATCATACAATGAAGTAGCTACATTTCCATTAAACTCTATTAACAGCAGAGGTGGGGTTGCATAGTNTCCTATCAATCAAAAATTTAATTGATTTCCCCCCCAAAAAAACCAACCAAATAACAAATCAAATAACAAATCTGGAAGAAAAAAAATCTCCTGAAGAACTTGCATCTGGGTTTTCTATTTTATTATAATGGATTTTCCTTAAGGTGAAATAAGTAGTTCTGTTTACACATTGCAAAGATTTAAAGTAATCCTGATCTCTCTGAGAATACACAAACATTGCACTTGACATGTTAGGAATTCAGACTTATTTCTGCCCACAAGTTCTCACTGGCAATGGCTTTTAAAATAGAGAAATAGTTTGTGAAAATACAGTTGGTTTCANTTCAGCCTCCCTTACTTGAACTTTCCTTCATACCACAGATATAATCACAGTTTTAGGAAAGAAAATATTAGTTCTATTAGACCACAATTTCTAATAGTGGACATTTTGTTTGGGATGGCAGAGCAACAAAACACTAACACAGTCAGTCTCTTTGTAAATCATACAATGAAGTAGCTACATTTCCATTAAACTCTATTAACAGCAGAGGTGGGGTTGCATAGTTCAGACAACCTACCATTAAACTCTTAATTTTAATCATAGGGGAGAGGGCAGTGGGAAGTACAGTGTAGAAGGTTATTCTGTTGGTAACTGTGAATTAGTGTGGCTATTAGTATGGCCTTTGTGTAAGAAATAAAAGCGTTGCAAGAGAGATCTTGCCCATAGCATACAATGTGTGATCTTCATTGAATATGAAATACTCATTTTCTGAAGCAG
>VXBZ01004360.1:19508-44438 GCA_013399135.1 Heliornis fulica | reverse complement strand
CATCGCTTCTGGCCGGGCCACAGCCATCATCTGCAGCAACGGACTCTTCACTTCTTTTTGCTTTGGACTTGGGAGAGCCACGTGGATCTCGGCACCGGGGCTAACAAACCCCTTTGGGCTTGTGCCCTGGGACACTGGGTTTACTGCTGGGTCTTGGTAAGTTGAAAGCAGGTTGTTCTCTTTGTGTCAGTGTTTGTATGGTAATATCTTTCATTAAATTGTAACTCTGACTTATAATCATCTCTTGTGGTGGGTCCATTTCTCCTGCCGGTTTACCTCTAAACCAGCACACCAGGTCCGTGCAGAACATGCTGATTTCTGGCTGCACTGCACAGGGCCTTGCTTTCCAGTGCCCACTGCACTGATAAAGTCTTCTGTTGAAATGAAAATCATTAGACAAATGTTAAGTCCTCATCAGCGGCTTATCCGCACGCTTGTTCTAACACGGGAAAAGAGGTTGTAATGTGCCAATATTTATGTAATACAAAATTAACTTCTGCCACAAAAGGCAAAAGCAGAATTAAAGAAATAAATACTCCTAAATGCTAAAATTGAGATAGAAGGGGAGGGTGGGGATTTGTAGAATGATGGTGTTTTTCCAGCTTGTGTTTTTTAGGACAGGTGTTGCTGCAAGGCTGTGCTGGGCTTCACTGGTCCTCAGACCAGCCACAGCAGCCCCACGCTCCCAGGAGATGGCAGAGACCCGGGCTCACAAGTGGTCACATCCCTCTCAACAGGATGCCCTAGCAAAATCAAACTGCTCCAGGCTTGCTCAGGCAAATATGCTACTGGATTTGTGCCTTTTTGTTGTGAGAAGTCACAGGAAGGAACCACACAGAGAGGCAGAATTAAAGAGAATGTGTGAAATTTATGATGTTTCCACTTCCACAGAAATGAAACTTTCGCAATTTGGGAATTTCTTTTCTGATGACTGATGCATCAATTGGTAACATGGTGTACTTAGCCAATATGTTTAAGGAAGGATGTGTGTGCTTGTGGGAAAGGCACTGGGCTGGCTATCCATTTCTAGTTCTACTAAAGACTTCCTGTGTGATCCCGAGAAGGAGTTTTACTCCATCTTGTCCTACATCTTCCAGAGGCATACAAATGCCTGTTTTGTTTTTGAAAAAATGTGGTTTGCAAATAATATCAATCCAAAATATTAGGTGGGTGATGTTACACACACAAAAAAAAAAAGTGGGAGAAACAATTACAATTCTTCTCATTTAATTTTGAAAGTGTTGTCAGGAACTGCTTTCCAAATTTATGGAGTTGCTCCTTTCTCTTGCTTTTTTTTTGTTGTTGTTTGTTTGTTTGTTTTCTTTCTCTGTGGAAAAAAGCTGCTTTCTCAGTCTCCATTCAACAAACCTGCCTAGGTTTGTTCCTACAATGAGTTTATTAAATACAAGTAGTGGAGAAAAAGAACTGTTTTTCTTTACAGTTCAATGTGGAAAATATCAGAGAATACTGCTGCTGTATGTAACCCATATACCACAATTGTTATCCAAGCTGCTGCTTCACGTTATAGAATGCACTTGAATTAATTGAGCCATATGAAGCAAATTTTTAAAATGCCAAATCTGTACTACAAGAACATCCCTGGAGGCAGAGGGGTGACATTTGCACTGCTGTGCTAGTGTTATCAGTCTGGGAAGAGGAATATATCCAGCATCACATTTAGATTGATAAATATGATGACAATGGGGTGGGGGTGGGGGTGTGTGGAAATCCTTAAGCATTGATAGTATGTATTTACTGCTCCAAATCCATCATGGCTGTCACATCACATAAAGGAAGCAGAAATAGAAGAGTTGCAGGGAATAAGGTTAGACAAATGAAAATCTGGCACCCAACTATGTCCTTCAGGAGTAAAATTTGTACAAATCCTTATCCATAGGACTCTTTTCCCTTTTTAATATCTACATTTACAGCTACTTTAAAAGCCACCTGTATGCAAGGATAAAGCACAGCAATCCCAAGATTTGCAGCTCAAATCACAGTGGATTTCTTGAGGTAAATTGCAAATAAAAGAGGACTGAGCTGTTCCCCTTTCCAGGCACTTAGAAAAACCAATACCACAAATACGAAGGTTTAATGTTTGAAACAGAAGATCACTGTGCTGATGGAGGGATAAGGAGCTAATGAAGCAGGAAACCTACTAAGTGCAAACAAGAAGAGCTTCAGTGGCATTAGTTTGATAGTTTCACCCAACAGAGATTTCCAGTATCCGGGGCATATGTTAAGATTTCCATTTTCCACCACATTTTTCAGGTGTCAGCAGTTTCAGGCAGAGGTTTACTTGTGATACTTTCTGTTCAGGGTAGTATTTTTGTTAGCTAGAAGTTAGAAAGTGCAAAGGACTAGCAACCTTTGCCAACAGCTGGTTCAAAAAACCCAAACAACCTTGCTTCAAATCCAGTGCAGGTATTAATAGTAGTAAGCAGTTTGACAGTAATTCCCTCTGTACATAACTTGGAACTATTTCACTAGAGTAAGGGCAACATTTTCAGAAGCTTACTGAAGGCACATAATCAGGTAGCCAGTCAGCTGGGGACACAAACAGGGTATTCAATCACAAGGAAGGATGACTATGGGGAATACAGGCAGGGTAATTTATGTTCACATCTCTGTTCTAGACATGTTCCAAGATGCGTTGTGTAAACCTTGTTAAAACATTTCACACACACACTCCTTTTTTTTTTTTGTTTGTTTCTGTTTGTGGTTTTTTTGTTGTTGTTTCCCTCTCATAACTGATAATTCCTCTGCCTGATGATTTGCAGTGGCAGGTATACAGCCTTCTCAGTCAGATCCATTGAACACTTTGGAGTGCTGATGCTGTGGCTGGGAGGCTTACTTCTTATGTCTTGAGCCAAAATGTGTTGTCTAGCAACAGACAGCTCTTTTTGCCCCACTAGAAGAAATATGATGCTTATCTCACCTGTTGTCTGTTCTCCATTTTTCTACCTGGCAAAAAGGAAAAAAGAAAATGGCCAAGTGTAGGAAAGTTTAGTGGAGACTGCTTTGCATCACAGAAACTAAGGTAAGAATTTTAGCAACCTGCACACTCGTACAGTAACAATTTAGGTCAATCTAAATGAAATACCTTTTTATCACAAGAAGAAACCTCAGAAAGGAGTAGTCTGTGATATAAATCAGACAAAACTCTTTTCCTCCTTATAATTACGGTTTCTTTTTGGAATTTACAAGTTTTGATTGTAGTTATCCAGGGCAAGAACATATGGACCGTGTGGCTCTCCAAGAAAACCTTATGAGGGCAGCTAGACAGGCAGCAGAAACTGTTTCCGTACAGAGTGAATACACACACCTCCCCTTCACACCCATCCCTTCCAGATTTTAAAGCACAAGCAAAATGTTACAAATGCTTCAGTGTTCTAAGAAACTCAAGTTTACACACTATTTTATAGGAGATGCCTTTTAAAACAGAGCTATAAACTATTATATTCTGCAACAGTTCTTTGTGGCTGACTAAAAATATTTACATTATACCCACATCTGACACACACAACAACAAGAAAAAAAAAGGGCTGGCCATATTGCTGAGTGCAGCATAAGGAAAACTGTGATGAGATTTCTGCCCTCTGACACAGTGGTAACAGTAAACACAATTCAATACTTCATCAGGACAGCAAGTGAAATAAATGAAAAAGGCTAAAATAATGTTTTGAATGTAGTCATGTCTCAAAATTTAGGTATTAAAACCCCATGGACTTCAGGATTTTTTAAAACCAAATTAATAATATATTCTTCCCATCTTTAAAACTCAATACAGATATTTTAGGCTCTTGCTGAGCATATTGCTCGTTACATGAAATTTAAAGTCAAATTCAACATATGTTGGTTTTGCAGGACTACGTGCTTAGAACTTAACATTTCAATTAAATTTCTAAGCTCATTATTTCAAATGCACTTGAATTTGAGTGCTATGCATATACAGTACACTTCATGCATATTTTTGACATCAGTATCTTTTTTACCATCACAGTGGCTCTACTTCATAAACTGCAAATGCTGCAGTAGATACCTAATCTGATAAGAGTTTAAATATTACCCAGATAAGGACAAATCCATCTTTGCTTACAACTGTATAGCTCCAGAACGTTTTTTGATTACTTCCAGAGTCTTTAAATGCTGATTTCAAAATCTTTTTTCTAAGCACAGCTGCTGTCTCAACAAATACAGAAGTATGACTAGTTTATGTATAAATCTCCCATAGTGATAGTGAGAGAGCAAAAAATAAAAAATGAAAAAAAGGGCCAAGCAAGATTTTCAAACACCAGTTCTGGACTTGATTTAATGAATTTCAGTGAAACAGATGGGTTAAGAAGTCTAGTATATTAATTAGAAATATCACTGAATTGTAATAGTAGGCAGAATACATAAATGGGTCCTTTCTACACAGTCCTAGCTTCCATCAAAAATACATGCCAGGAGCACACTGGCATGTATTAAGCTATTGTGGCATAGCAATAGCTTACTGACATGTAAGCTATTATTAAAAGGGTATATTTGTGTAAGTACCCTTCCAGCTCCGGCTGCTTTCAGTCTTGCCCTGGGTAGCATTTTCTTTTGATAAGCTAAATTAAACTTAAAATGAAGCAGACCTATGTATAAGCCCAATATTTGATCTATCTTTGTCCCTGTGCACTGTTCAAGAGAGTCAGGTCAGCCTAGGGAATGTACTTATTTCCTTAATATATCATGTGCCTGGAGCTTGATAAAAGGATAACTTAGAGACATGATTTATAAAAAGGTGTGCTATTTTACAGAGAACTAAAGCCTGAAATTTTGACCATTAACTTCTTTGAAATTCATTATTTCTATCCACGATGCTTATGCTTTAAAGCAGTAGTTTCCTAAGGATAAAAATAACATACACGCTAAATAAGAAAAGCCAAATACGTAGCATCCATCCACTCTGAGTAGCAAAGTGCCTTGATGACATCATATTCAGTTTGCATGGCTGACTGTGTCACAGGCAGTAAATAAGAAACGTATATTTTCACGGAGCTCCTGACTAAAACTTCCCTTCATCCAGAAGAGCAACCCTTGAAGTAAATGGCAGACAAATTAAACAGAAAGGGGCAAAAATAAATTGTCTGGCTCAACACAAATTAAAGCAAAAGCCAAGAAGAGCTGGAGAACCAATTTCATGCTAATAGGCAAAGGCTAGCAAAGTATGATGTTTCATAAAGGATTTTCAGTAGAGGTACTTCTGTACACTTCGATAGCTTTGTAAGATAAATAGTGTTTATCCCTATTTCACAGACAGTGCAAATGAAGTTTATTAAACTGCTTGTTCTAGCACATATGGGATTAAAATAGTGTTGTTCTAATCATTTCTCTCCAGGGCAGCCATAGTAGTTATCTGTGTGTTCTAGCTTACAAAGTTCTGGTCAGAAGTAAGATATTTTTGTCTTGGGCATTGCTGAAAATTTGATAGGTTTCTGTGTTGAATTCCCTATTTTTTATTAAAGGCAATTCATGTCAGTAGCCTATTACTGTGCCAGCTACTGCAGGCAGCTGCAAACCACCCATCTGGCATATGAGAATAATCCTGATACATATTCATTGCTGAGTCCCCTGGAAATCAGATGCACTTTAAGAGTAAATTAGGAGGCAATAGGGATCTGGGAACACAGCTATCTGAGGCAGTACCCTGCCTTAAGTCTTTGCAGGAGCAGTGAAGCATAAGGAGATGAAAAGCCAATTGTCAGTACCTTCTGTATGCCCCTTCCATCCTTTGAAAATCACACTGCAGAGTAAGGAACAGAAAGACCACATCCATCATGAAAGACAGACCAGGTCCACTCATGAAAGAGCACGCAATTTGGCTTCTGGTTTACCCAAGACAGGACTATTTGAAAGTCCAATTACTACATGAAGGAACGGTTAAAAAGTTTCTGGCAGTTGTGTCAGTTAAGATGAAATTCATCCTTCCTGCCCTTTTCGAGTCCATTCTAGTACAAAAGAGGAAGTATCTTCTAATGTACTCTTTCATCTGTCCCTTGGCTTGAACGTTAAGGACCTGCTGACATGAAGACATAACGGCTACACACCCATTTTGTAAAGCAAACAGAAAAAATGTTACACAACTAGGAGCTCCCCAGACAAATACTGAAGAGCTTGTGAGGTAAGACTTGATACCCTGAAGCTACAAACGGATTGCACACCAAAAACCTGTGGAAAAAAAAATCGTATCTTCTTATGCAGTTCTTGATTAAAGTCTGTAATTGTTCATTGGCCTACACTTGCATTAGTGGCTTCCTCAAGGGCTCTTGACTTGAAATACAGCAGATGGCAAGACCATGCCCACCTGCTCTCTAGAATCAGTTAGAAACATAACATGTTGCCTCTCTGAGAACGCCCTTTCAGGCAGAAATTATTTATAGACATTTTTCAGGGGTTTTTTTTTGAGTGCCTGCTCTACATGTTTTAGTGACTTCAAATGATTGCCATACAAATTATTTCCTTCCCTTTCTGTGTTGAGATTGCAACAAGCAAGGTGGTCAAAGAGAAAGGATACTTCTGGGCTAATATAACTTCAGAGTGGGTGTTTGATTTATAAACCTCATTTTCTGTGTTAAGCAAAGACATCCATCACAATTGCTACAGTGGTTTGCTGGGAAAGCATTTTGAAGTTCAGAATAAGCTTCCTTCCAGTCCTTTCATCAAAGTGGACATAGCAGACAATGAATAATTTATTTTTTCCCTCAAATATGTGAATATTTAAAATGCAAATATCAATTACATTAAATAATTTTTGTGAGGAAAAATGTATAGGAAAAGGTGATTAAGAGCAATTCTTTTTCACTTAAATCACTGAAAATGTTGGAAATGTCAGAACTAGAGTCTTTTTTGTTTATTCACCATTATACTGTCGTTACTGTCATGACCAGATTTACTTACACTCATGGAAAAAAGGTGAAAAACTAAAGGTAGCCTCATTTGGAGTAGTGTCAGCATAGCTATTTCACACTTACACAAATCTTTCTTTTCTTTGAAAGAAAGAGCTCTTCTAGCTCACCAAATCACATATTCCTAGTTTGAAGGGACCCTTGAGGATCAAGTCCAACTCCTGACTCCACACAAGGCAACCTGAAAGTTAAATCATGTGTTGTCCAAATGCATCTTGAACACCAGTAGGCTTGGGGCCATGACCACTTCCCTGAGAAGCTTGTTTGAGAGCATGATCACCCTTTGAATAAAGAAATTTTTCCTAATATTCAATCAGAACTTCCACTGATACAGCTTTAAGTCAGTCCCTTGGGTTCTGTCATCAGACAGGAGAGAGAGGAGTTGAGCATCTCCTTTTCTACTTCTCCTCAAGAGGAAAGTTTAGATAGCAATGTCAACCCTCAACTCACTCTTTGCTAAACTGAACAAACACAGCATCCTCAGCCTCATCTCTTATGTCATGCCCCCTAGACCTTTCACCATCTTTGTTGGCCTCCTTTGGACATATGCTTATAATTTTGTATCCTTAAATTATGGTGTTGAAAACTGCACACAGTATTTGAGGTGAGGCCACACCAGTGCTGACTATAGTGGGATGATCACTTTTGAACAGTCACTTATACTGTGCTTCATGCACCCCAGTGTATGGTTGGCCCTTTTGTAGAAATATGGTTTTTACCACTTGTCTCCACTCACCTCAGGAAGTGCCGATTCTTCTGGGGGACCAAACCAACATTATCATAAGATACTAGACCAGAAAGGCTACACAATGGCTGTGCTCAACTTCTATTCCTGCAGACATTGCCCTTCATAAAAGTTCAGAAGTTAGTCTGAAAATAATCTTTTCATTAATTTACAAACCAGATAGAAAGTGCCAAATATTTTGTGTCCAGTGTTAAAGAAGTCTAAAGCCACCAGAAACTTGCTTCAGTGTTTCTCTGGTCAGAGTCTTCCTTCAGAATAAATCAAACCTTTGAGGGAACCCAGACATTGCTCTGAATGCACGAACCATGAGTTGCTCCCAAGGGATCATTTGTCAGCCCAGAGATAGCAAAACACAGGATTTGGCAATGTTGCATCCTAGCCCAGTTAACATAGATAGACATGGTGTTAAATTTACAGCTAAGCTCCCAGATTACCAGAGAAACTCACTCTAGAAACTTCCTGCTGTTTTCCTTCTCTCTGTTGGGAGGAAATAGGAGGAGAGACTTCTGAAGCTAGAAATCATACTGTGACATTCTTGGGGGTTCCTTATACAATTTTCCTGGTTGCTTATGAGTGTATTTTTCCCTTCACCTCCACTCATTATATGCATCTCCCACCTCCATAATGATGCAGGGTTGCAAGGCAGAGAAAGAGATGCTCATGTCCAGTCACTCTCCATTGCTGGGGATGGGCGGTGTTTGAGAAAGGCGAATGAAGGAAGTAACTCCACTCTCGTCAGAGGTCAAGGACAGTATATTTGTGTACCTAAATGTGACATTTCTATTGGCAGGAATGACTGAGATCTATTTATGTAGGCATACATTGGAAACCCTCTCAGTCACTGTGTGCGTTAAAATGATGTAAGGATAACCACTGCTTTACACTTGGAAAAGTCAGCTAAGGTCTCCTGGTAATGACAGGACTTGGTATAAAAAATTATCCTCACATTATGAAGAAGAATACCTGACCAATCTGAAGACCAGCCTTCTCACAGTTTGGGTTATGTTGAGCTATTCAGTGGTGGAGAAGGGTAATTACAAGGATCTTTCAGTAATATAGGGCCAAAATCTGCATATGTAGGGCTCAATTTCTCCTAATATTAAAGCAAAATAATTAATTCTGTCATACTTTGTGGACTGGTATGGAAACCATTGTCATTGCAAGAGCAATTTGCAAGGAAATTTTAATTTATTAAATCTGTTATAATAATTAGTCCTATATAATTATATAGGTAATTATTCCTATGTAAATAAATGAAATATTCTATAATAGTTAATAATCCTACTAATTAGTTTACTTTTATGACTGACCATATGTATTTTCTCATTTGACTTGTTGAGAATTTGTTGAGGTTTATGCATATGCTTATATATTTAGTTTAGTTAATAAACTAATGAAACCTGTAAACAGAAAATCATGTAAACATGTTTGGACTACCTGGACTAAGTAGGGAAAGTCACACTATACTGGTAGCCTACAGGTCTGTTTTCATAGAACTTGTAAGTTGTCCAAACCAGGAATGCTATCAGCTATTGAATATGCAGTCCAAAGCTTTCAACCCTCTTGGTGCCTACCATTTAAGAGCTCATCACTTTTCCCAAGTAATTTGATTTTTCCAAACATTTCTAAAGCCTTTCTGAAGCTTTCTAGTGCTCTCTCCATTGTTCTGTCCTATAAACAGAATCTGTGCTGTGTGGTCATATTGGATTTCTTCAGTCACATCCTAAAAGTAACCCAATTAGCCTAGTAGAGGTTAATCTTACTGAGGCGAGTTCATCTGCTCACTTTTCTTTGGGTGTTAACTTATTCATCAGAAATCCAGAACATCCACTGCAGAAAGTGGGAGTGGTGGCAAAAGTATTGTTGGATTATGGCTTGGGTACATCATTAAAATTCAGTTAAATGATTTTTTGAAAGCAAAATGTTGGAACAGTATTGTTTCAAACTTGAAATAGCCTCAGTAGTCCTGTGGCAAAGTAATGTGTTTATGTATTACATGCAGAGTAAAGCTTAGCTCTACTAACAGTGTTGTGAAAAGAAAACCCCGCTAAAATTAAACAATCAAAGAAGATAGTTGAGGTGTGACTCGATGTAGTAAACAGTGATTGAAGAAAGAAGAGAAAACAGCAGGACTCTGCATGAAGCAAATTAATTCGTGCTGGAGTCCCATGCTCCTGAAGAAATTAAATTGCCCACTCCCTAATCAACACAGCTCCCTGCAATGTCAATTCTTTGCTTTGTATTTCCTCTGCCATACTTAGCATAATTTGTTCTGTAGGGAAGCTCCCTAATTTATGCTTTTACTATATTTTAAATATTTTTATTTTTCAATTATTCTATAAAACTATATTTCTTTTTACTTTGAGGAAATTGCTGTACAGCTATGTCCATTCATTTTTCTTGCTTGCTAAAATATAATTTCCTCTTTTCCTAAAGAAAGCCCCAGCTTTCTTTATTTCTTCTTTCTATACTTACCATAAAAGTGAGGCATAAGACTATGCTGCTACTGTATCTATGAAACACAACAATACTTCACAACTTTTGTGGGATAAGCACGGAGTAGGCTCTATACTACTTCAAGAGCGAATCAAGACCATCAACTTTTAAACTAGTTATAGAACTGAAATTCAGTCAAGGACAGACCTTCAAAAGTAAAGACACAAATAGATATTAAGCTGATCTAAAATATTAATTCCAAACCCTCCTTCATTTTGAATAAGTTTGAAACTGAAAAATGAGTCCCAAATCTTAAATTAGCAACTCATGAATACACAAATATTGTTTTCCCTCATCCAAGTATTTAAATCTGGCAGCATGAGTGTCATCCCTTCTTCTGAAATGGTAACAACAACTGCAGAGAAAATTTAAATACCTATTATATGCTGTAAAGGGAGGCTGGGATAAAACAGTATTTTGGAAATGGCATCAGTACTACCCTACAAGCTAAAATACAAGCTTTAAACAGTACACAGCTCTTTGAGTTTGCTTTGCTATTAGGTATTCTTAAAATAATGCAGCGTTATGCATGCACTAAGTTTCCTTCCATTAATAGTTATGATAATTATTTTTTATTCATAATACAAAACCTCTGTTAAATGAAGCAACGTTTGGGCTTACTGGAATACAGAAATCAAATGAGGTGGTTTTGCCAGAACCTCTTTTCCCAGAATCAGGCCCTGATTCAGGAAAGCACTTTAGCAAATGACAAAGTATAAACATGTGCTTCTGTTTGTGCTTTTTTGATTAGGGATCAACTTAAGCATGTACTTAATGTGTTTCGCTGAGCTGAGGCCAAAGTTCTCTCCATGAGTTTTAACCTCTGTGCTGTTCTGAGGGTAGGAAAACAACCAGCATGCAACAGAACTGCCAGATATTGTGACATTTCCATTATTTCAAATGCACGTCATTTTTAGTTGATACCTTGTGAGAAGAACTCATCTGATTTATGTCTCTGACTATGAACCCTAGCGTGATCTGGCCTTGAGCCCAGACACTAAGATTCAGCTTAAAGCCTGATTCACATCTGACTCTGAACACCTCATCAGCTGCATGTTGATAACACAGTACACAAAGTGAATTATCTTGTAGCCTGGAGAGGTGGTTTATCAATACAAGGATATGTTGTGGAGTGTCACTAGAGTGTCTGATATGAAAAAAAGAGGAATTGTGATTGTGATTTCCATGCCTGCATCTATCCCTACCACTACATTTTCTACTTCTGTGTTAAGGCTCAACCTTGTCACTGTGACATGTATCTGAAAAGACTTAAAGATAACAGTAAAATTCTGATTCCAAGACTAGATGTGGCTGAAGTTGCTAGAGACCTATTCAAATTAATGCTAATATATGTAACATGATAAAAGCTGCCACAATGTTTGCAGTTGGTTTTCAAATGAACCACCTCAAGCCTTCTTTTCAGGTAAACTACTTAAAAATGTTTTCCTGAGCTACGAGAACTGCCTTCACCATTTTTCCTTTTCCCGCAGAAGAATAAATTATAAAATTTGCATTCTAGCCTCTGCTTTCTACTTTATTCTTTTTTTTAACAAGTTAACATGTGGACAGCTCCAAATCACTACACTCCCATTACTCATGACATACTGAGGATAACTTCACCTAGCGTCTCCTTCTCTTCAGATAACTGAAAATCCAGAAAGGACACATGATGTAATTGGTATTTAACACAGTCACAATGAGTTAATAGTGATTATGGAAGCCGCCTTGTCTTAATTCCGTTTCCAAAGTAAGATACATGGCTCTTTCTTTGACTCGCTGTTGCACATTCAAAACTCGATTTTGTAGCACATGGGCTAAATTATTGGCTAGATCTTTAAAACACAGATCCTGCCCATTCTATGAGAGGACCTTAAGCCTTTTATTGTGCTGTCTCATACTACCTGAAGTGGCACAAGTCAGTGAGCTTTGTAATACTAAGTCACTATAGCAGAGAACCTTAATATCTGTACATGAAATGCAACCTCTCTCTGCCAAATTAATAGATGTGGGTTTATCTTATGTTTGGCATTGATTTTTTCTGCTGTAGTTCATGCACACATACCTAAGTAGTGGAACACAGTGAGTGACCATATATTGTCATGTGGTATTGGTATGTCAGGAATTTTATGATGTTAGCTAGCACTGCTCACTCATTTAATTTAACAGTCTGGTGACCTGCTCATGCCATTTATTTCAGGTTTGTCTATAGTTTCTACATTATTTACAAAGGTTCAGATCAACAGTATGGGTATTAAATTCTGCGTGGTTACCCATAATAAATATTCGATTCACCAGTTATAAAGAAATGCATGTTCCATCTCAATGATCCAAAAGTGCAATTGAGAAGTTTCATAACATCAGTCTCAGCATCTTAGACAGCATCATCTTGATTTGACTCAGAAATACTTGAATTATCTTGTGACAACAGTCTATGCTACTAGCTGCTTTTAACAGTATGCTAGAAATATAAGTGTGCCAGCTGCAGAGATTGGAAGTACATCAGATGCAGTGCATACAGCCTTAGGAAAAGAGAGAAGGGAGCATCATTCTTAGGTTAATTGCAAGCTTTCTGTCTGATTAAGAAACCTTATCTGAGGCATTTGCTCTTAGTCATGGATGCAATGCTGCGTATAGAAAGGCATGACTACAAAGGAAGTCCCTGTTGGTGAGGTACTTTAGTATAAGGATCACAAAAGTTGCCACTTGATTTTTGATGCAAAATTCCATGTCTTAAAAGAATTTCTTGAGGCCACCTATCTCAGATATCTCTGTAGCTGTCTGCACTATCAGCAGGATGACATCAGGCAAAATATAAAAATAGAGAAAAATAATGATCTTGAATTTACATAAAAATGAGTTGTTTTTCTCATAATCTACATAACATCTAATTTTTAGATAATCTTTCTTTACTTTCAGTGAAGGAAGCTGTCTGCTCAAAAAAAAAAGTAGTAACAATTCAATAGCTTCCAGGTTTATATCTCCGTTGTAATATTTTTCACTATTTGCTTTTTGTTTCATTGAAAAAACTTTCATCTTCGAAAATTTTCTGTTGTAACAAGGGACATTGAAATAATGTGTTATGTCCCTGAAGTGGTTGCATTTCAGCAGAATAAGTAATCCCTGGATAATGCATGTAACTTTCAGTCATAGGAAAGGTAAAAAATAGGCAATGCTGTTATTACTTGTGCTTTGACTGGGCCTATCTTGAGTAATGTGATTTTGTTGCTACAAAGTAGATCTCCATATTTCTACTAATATAACAGTTTATTTTATTTTGGTATGTGCATACACGTTCTTGAGCTAGAATGAATCACCAAAGCTCATGTTTCATCTCTTAGTCATCTGACGGATTAATTTCTCTGTTATGCAGAAGAAAATATGGAACTCTTCAGAGGAAATCGGAAAGAAAAAATACATTCCATTTTCAAATAATTGGGCTAATTTTACAATCACTTGACCTCATTAATTTTGGCTGGTTTATGTTGAAGAATCTCTAAAGTCTAACCACGAAAAAAAAAAAATCTCAACAATGTATACTTTGCTGGTTTACTCAGCAGTTCTGCAACATTACACTAGATCTGGAACAGGAAATAGTCCAAAAGTTTGATGACTAAACTAGCCAGGGGGTCCTAAAATCTCTTGTAGTTTTTAGGTTTAACATATTTACAGTAAGAGAGGATTTATTTGGCTTAGTGTTCCTGTAACAGCCTTGAAAACTTAGAGCAAGAATGGCCGATGAAAGTTTCGTTTCTGAGATGCAATTTTTATTACTATGCTACACAAGCCATCTCTTTATCTTAATTAAAAGCCATCCCTGCTGTTCTTTGTGTGCCATCTAATGTTATTATGAGATACTTCATCCTATAAGTGACTGTCATGTCAAATGGCAGTCTTGTTCATAAACTGAAAGAAATTAAGAGTATCTATGTTAATTTATTGGCTTAGTAAACACTTTTAAGACACAAGAATATTTGAGCTTGCTAGGGAAAATTGAATCCACTACACTATTAAGAGAGTTATATAGCAATGTTGTAGTTCAAAACTCTGAAATGTTGGCAGGCTGGACTTTTGGCACAGCAAACCCTGAATGAAATTCCAGGCATGAACCACATGAAAACAAGGCTTCATATTTATCAGGTTTTATATCTGGTTTAGAAAAGGAGCAGCAGAACTGATTATATTTCTTGACTGAGGATACTATAACCTTAAAAATTTTTGAATGGCTGTTCTGGGCTTGGCTGAGATAGAGTTTTAGAGCTTTCTTCAGGAAAATTTGAAATGTTAATGGAAAAAAATGTGGAAAATTGATGTTAAATTCATTGAACTTCCTTGGCAAGGAAGCAACAACCATGTTTAGCAACTGTACATTTTCCTTGGGAATGGCAGGCTAGGCCTGTCACTGCAGTCTTGGCTCTAAGGCCACTGACAGCCCCCAAACCACTCCCCTGGGGTTCTCCTGACTTGCCCAGAGCCCAGGACCCCACCTCAGTTCCACACAGCAGTCAGCCCCCACCGTGACAATGACACAGTAAGGACTGTCTCCAGCTCCCCACAGCCTTGTCACTATGGCCCATGAGTCCCATCAAGATGGACTCACCCCTGGGCCCATGTCTTGGCTCAGACTTGGCCTGTCACCAAGGAGGTGCCTAATGCCCAGGGCTAGGGATGCTCCTGGTGTCCCCATCTGCCCTGCTCCTGGCTAGGGTGGTAGGATGGGCCTTTATTACCAGGTTAGCCCTTGCTTGTCTTGGCTCCGCAGCCCCATGAATGGATACCCATCCATTCAGTATCCTGACAGGTCAAAATAGATATATTGATGGGTCCTAAACTCTAATGTATCTTTCATTTTAGTGATAAACAGGAGAGTCATTTGATGAAGTCAGAATATCCTTTGTTGTAAACTTCATCTCTGCAGCAGGTCAGAGGTGGTGAAGATTATCTTCCATAGGCGCTGCTTACTGAAGGCTCCTCAGTGGTACAAGCAGACAGCATTTCTGTCCTGGAAACAGAGAAGCACAGCTCATCTACAGTTACCATGGAAGAAAGACAGGAGGCAAAAGAGGAGGAATTGGCAAACTGAATGGTTGAAAATGGAGCTTACATTCACTGCTGTTCCTGAGGTAGTTTTTAGACCACAATTAGAGCAGCTGTTACTGAGAAGAGCTGCCCTGCTTCCCCTTTCCTATCTCCAGGGTATCCTACCAATCTTGACATCTCCTTCAGCAGGAGCATTGAAGGACACCAGATGTTTTCCTGCTATGGGAAATCTGCTGCCTTACTTTGCTTCTGCCCAGAGCTGCCTTGTTTGAATGGTAAAATGTTTCCATTTTATCATCTTTTCAATACATTTGCTGAAAGGTCACCACACTTAATGTTTCTCAACGTAGGCAGGTATCTTCAAGTTCTGTTTGATAAAAGCCCTGAAAAGAAGTAGTTGGCTATGTACTGGCTCATATTTGCTGCTTAGCCAGAGCTGAATTACCAAAAAAACCCCCAAACTAAACCAAACCAAACCAAACCAAACCCAACACACCATATTTTACCAGCAATAGCATGGCAAGATAATAAACACAATCTTTCCCCAAAGACCTTGCTGACACTGTCCAGAGAAAAAGCCCACAATACTGATTTGTAAAAGAAGCCATGAAGCCCAAATCAACAGTAGAACTAGGAAAGTGTGTTATTCTGTGCTTGTCATTGCAGAGATGGGGTGATACTGTGCTGTTCTTTACTGGGCACAGCACCGGAACTCATTCATGGGCATTAGGAAGGCACATCTGCTAAGCATGTCCTGGAATGTGCGTGGTTCTGCTGGGCAACCAAATCTAGTAACTGCAATGGTTTAATGTTTTTATTCATGTTTCATTTCTTCCTTATGTTGCTACAAAATCCCATGTAAACAAATAATAGGTGTTTTCATTTAAGAAACCAAATAATCTAGCCAGTGAAAGCTCGGATCAGCAGTTTGGTAAGGAGGTATGAGGAAGCAGCGGGAGGGGCTTGAGTGCACTGGCCAGGGAGCTAGACACTGAGAGTGAAGCCCCACAGTACCCAGGGAGGAGGGAGAGCTGGGAGGCAGGGCAGTATAACCAAGGACAGCCAGCAAGACAGACTTGCATGTGGTGATGAGGTCGATCCCAGGCAAAGCTTGTAAGTACGAGCCAGGCAGGCCAGGGTTGGGTGCAGGGATTTACGTGACCAGAGCACAGGAGCATAGGGATATCTGCAGCATAGTTCAATCCAGGCCCAGGGGCTTGAGCTAGAACTTGTTGCAGCTCCCATGGGAACAGGAACAGTCCTCCATGAGCCTTCCAGCTCCTGCTTATGCAGCTCTGCTCCTGGCAACTTGGGAGCACATCTGTGCCATGTGAAAGCTGGCATGAGGACAGGTTGGCTGACCCAGAGGAGATGAGATGCGTGGCTGGAAAATAGGCTTCAGAGCCCATTGGCACACTGGAGGCCAACAGCGAGTGCCAGTGTTTCTCCAGATTTTGTGTTTGAATAACGATGAAGGTAGTATGCAGGGAGTCCATTTATGAATGTATTAAGAAGTTGACATGGAGGAGGATTTCATAATGAGTTTTGAAAATGTCTGTCATTCTCCAATGTGGATTTGTCAAAGGTCTGAACTTGCAGTCTCACAGGTTTGCAGTGCCGGGAACTGAAAAGGCCCATTTGTGGAATACCAAGAAGGAAATTAAAAATTGTACATTATACATAAAAATCATAATTAAAAATTATGGTAACATTTCTGTAGCATTAATGCGCCAACTAAATACAACACGAAGTAGGAACTGTTAATTAAATACTCTTAGGTTAGCACTATCTTTAATTTGTTCATTTACAAAAAACAGATGCAGCTTTCTGAGAGAGACCTGGACTAATGTGATTCTTTTAACAACTTCCTAAGAGGAGATGACATATTATGGGGAGGACTCTGGCAACTAGCTCAAAAGCAGCCTTTTCTGGTCCATATACTGTCAAATGGTGATTTTTCAGAGTATAAATCGTGGTAGTGGTTTCATTTTGTGCCTGCCTTTCTTCTTCTATTATTAAGTTTGACTGGCAGATACTAAAATGCTTTCCCCTCCATTTAGTTTATACCTTTGACTTGAAACTTTCTGCTCAAGTACAAAAATTCTACTGCATTTAGAATACATGAACCTGGTTAATGCAAAAACTACCAGTTGCAAGAGCAGGACATTCATTCTCAGATTCAATAATTTTATAGTTAAAGAACCTTCTGAGAAATAGTTATGCATTATCAGGCTTCCAAATGCTCTGTGCAAAACAGCCTGTTGTTGAACCTACTGGCTTAATTTTGTGTATGGAATAGCTACATATTGCAGAGATGATTTAATCAAATATGTATGACAGACAGATAAAGCAATTGCACTCAATAAAAATATATCTTCCTTCAAGAGTCTTTGTTAATTTCACACTTGATCTTTTTACTTACTGGTCTTCAGGTCACTATTTAAATCTTAGAGAATTTTAAACTGAAATAATAAACTTAGTGTTTGAATACTTACAGTCTTTATAAGCTGTAATAAAGCTGTCTGCTTAAAAGAATAGTTTGCATGTAGATCTGTTTAATTTTTCACTACTATATCATTTTAATGCAGAGTAGCTTCTTTGCAGGGAATTCAGCCTGTCACTAGATGTTTAAATTTTCAGTGTCTGTTGTCATGGCAACGAGAATTGACTCTGGTACCCACTGTGTTCAACATAAATTAATTTAAAGTCATAGCATCTGGAAACATTTTCTTTTTTTTTAAATCATGCTTTTCCTAGATTTATGCAGTAAAAATAGCTATACTTGAAAGAGCATTAAAAAATGCATCAATTCTCATCTAATTAGTAGTTTTACTTGCAGAATTCAATAGATTGAATTTAATAAATAATGTATGGAAAATTGTTTCTCTATTTCTTAAGGAACTATAGATTTCAAGTAGGGTAGTGATACATTTTAACCACTCTTTACTCTGAATTCTTGAGCTTTCATTGCTTTCAAATCTGCATGTGAGACTGACGGAGTGAAATATTTGTATACACTATTTCCTCAAAATTCCTGGTTCTTTTGTAGTTTTGCCATGCTTCAGTGAAAGCTGCTAACTTACATCTGATTTTATCCTATCAACCTTTATGAAAAAAAAATAAATCTGTAAAATACAGCTATGTGTATATTTAAAGGAAAAAAGAACACATCATGTGTCCCTTGGGATTCTCATGATTCTAGAGAGGATTAAGAAGACATATTAAATGCATGTGGTAAGAGGGAAGATGGTTCCAACAGGCATAACAAAATTATTTTTCTCTTGATATTTGTCAAGTCACTCACTCATAGTCTAATCTATTGTTTTATATGTCTAACTAAAAAGTGTACCTTATGATGTACAGCACTGTGTACATTTCCTAAGTGCAGGGGACTCCCAATGACTCTGTTTTGCATAATATTATTGACAGTTTTAAAGAATTCTATGGTCTAACTTTCCTTATCTATTTCATTCTTTATGTTTTCTATAGTACAGTATACCCCTCACAGGATTAATGCTGGAACAGTTATTTGAAAGTGCAACATTTCAGTTTTATTTTATGTTGAAAAGATTTAGTGATTTTATAATGCACGAGAATAAAATGCAATCCTTTCTAAAACTGCAGGCATCTTAAAAAATGAGTGGGGTATGCAGTTGAATTCTTATTTATTCTGGAAATCTGTTTAATTTGAATAACTGCCTTCTAGATATTGAGTCTTAGATAATAAAACACTTCACACAGCAATAAACTATGTTGTTCAGATTCTATTTCATCTCTATGTGAAAAACACTGATTAATATTTAGGGCTTTAAAAATTACTGTTGAACTTCAGATGTTAATGTCAATTCATGTCTCTGTGTGCCTGAGTTGTAACCTTACCATATTGACACATACTGTAATGAAACATTTAAGAAAACAGAAATCTGCTGCAGCTCTGCATGAGTCATTTGCACCAGCCGCACACATTCATTAATCACCCAGCAGAGACAACAAATCTGAATCTAAGATTCCCGTGGGGATTTGTGTTGCAACATTTTCTACAAAAAATCTTAATGGCTTCAAACTTTCCTCATTTGGATTAAATCTTCCAAACACCTCTATTTCTTAATGAGTATGCTATCACTCATCATGTTAAATCTTCTGTAACAAGCTTCAAAGGAGAAAGGCTCAGATAGCTATTCTCATCTGCCACTGATGGAACAATTACAGTCTTATAAACGTCTTCATTTTGTAGACTGCTTGATTCAAACTAACATTGAAATAGAATCTTCACACTCCTGAATTACTGAGAAGGTTTTTATTTTCAGTTCAGTAAGCAGTAAGTATCACAGAGCTCACACCAAAGTTGCAGAGTCATGAGGGCGTGTTCCTACACAAATGTGGATCATCGTCACATTAGCAAATGCCTTCCATAACACAGAACTTTATTTTCAGAATCATCATGGACAGCCGATTGTTCTGTTGATGAACTTGTGCTTTTCCTTAACCACAGAACTAATTCTTTCACATTAGCCAGGTCTTGCTGTAGGCATTCTGATTCCCTCAGAATGCCATATAGTCATGTATATTTTACTCTTACTTTGTTAATTTTGATATATCTGTCTGATGAGGGATCTCTCAGATGATTGTTCCGAGATTTTTCTTTAAACCGTCTACTAATATTAAATTCTCTTCCCCTGTTGCAAGTAGGTATATAGGTGATGCCTCTTTAAGATAGGCAGGCTGTAATACTTAAACTTGCCTTTCGTTTCAGCTCTGATTTTACTGAATTACTATTTTCATACCACCAGGTTCATTTTTGAGAGGATGAATGGTTTATCTAACTCCTGGCAAATAGTGTTTAGCTTATTACTGAGCTTAGCTTCACCAAGGAGATGGTAAAAGCAAGCTAGTAATAGAGTCTGTTGCCTGTTAGAGAATGCATACCATATGTCTCCAATAGGACTTTGCTATGATTTCTTTTCATGAGTGGCGAGCAGAGTCCAAGACCTCCAGAAATACAGAATTCTATTGCTAGGTAAATATAGTGGGTTTACTTTTTGAAATGGTTGCAAAATGTCCTTAAATAAATGCTTCTGAATGTCTTTGCTGTTGCTCTAGTTGATCCCTTTCATAGCCACACATACACGTAAATATATGCAACTAAATGATGTAGCAAAAATAAAACTTACCATAATAATGCTCCAATTTTCACTTATTTGGAAAGATAAGATTTGCCCAAAATGTAGTTTAGTTTGGCTGTTTCCTGGCACTTTATAGCTATTTATGTTATCTTTTTTATGCTCTTATAAAGGAAAAAAACAAAACAGCATGGTGAAAAATCTTGATGGTTTTGCTTTAGCCATAAAAAAAAAAAAATTGCTAAATTTTTAATATCCCTAATTTTTCACACAGTCACTGAATATTTAAGTTTTAAATAATATCTAATATTGCTTCCTCCTGATATTTGAAGCTTATTAGCTTAAGTGGACCAGACAGTCCAAATTCAGATGAAAGAGAGCCAATTTATTTGCAACAAATGATGTAGTTTCTCTGCAAGCCTTTGTAACATTTCCCTTGAAAATTATGTCCATTTTCATGATTATCTTTCTTGGAATCTTACTGATCACCATTTGGTGTGGTGGCAAGGTTCATAATAAATCCTCTTTAATCCTGAGCTGTATTTTTTTCCTCAAGAGTTTGTGAAAAATCAGAGAAGTAATAACACTTGCCACTTGTGCATTCTGATTTTTCATAGAAAAAAAAAAAGTGACATCTTGGATTTAGTATGTGTTTCCCATTAGGTTGTCTGATACAGTTACAATTTTGTGAACAGTGCAGTCGGGAATGCATTTCATGCTTCAAAGAGTTAAATACTCTTAGGATAGTAGACCAAGTTCTTTCAGTTACAGTTCAGCATGAGATTTTGATCATTTCCGTGAAATGAAAAAAAATTATCATGTAAAATGTGAAAAACAACAACAACAAAAATAATCTGTAGCAGTAAAATAAATATATGTAGGTAGGGAACTGTTTGTCTAAAGTTGTCTGGCTTAGAGTAACTTGAAATACTTGCCTGTGCTCATGTTTGGCTTCCTGTGCATTGAGATTCAGGGTCTCATTTGAACCCTCTCTCCTCTGTGTAATTTGCATTTCTTTCAGGATAAATTAACTTTTAACTTTTTTCATTGAGGGTCAATTTTCCTCAGCTTTCTTTGAATCCAGTAAACCTGATTTTCATCCACATCAAGAACCTTTTGAGCCACTCTGTTAACTTATTTCCATTTTAAAGGGCTTGTGTACTGTCAGTATGATGGAAAAGGTCACAGTGCAAGTGAAAAATCAAGGCCAGTGGGGTTTCTAGACATCTTGTTTATACTTTTCAAAGCAATCATAAATAAGAAGGGAAAAAAGTTCTTGTCAGTTATTTTTTCTTTCCAATATTGGATCCTTCTTCTTTTATAAGACTTCTAGATAAAGGCTATAAAAATGTGCTTGGAAAACTATTAAAAAACACTCGGCATTTTCAAACTGAATGGCAACCTTTAAAACTCATCTGAATTTAATTGAAGTAAAAATTTCAGAATGCAGCTTTCCACCTCACCCATGTTACACATGAATATCTGGCACTAGGAACAATTTATGTGGTGAAACTGGGCACAAAACGGAAAGCCCTGGTTTTAGTTTATGCCAATAACCTCTTACTCTTACAATTCTGTTTGGTAAATCTACCACATTAAAGATGTGAACATGGCTCCACTGAAGACTGCACAAAACTCCCAGTGAATTCAAAACCAAATTACAAGCACTTCTTCCAAACAAAAAGCATGTTTCACATAGTTCTATTTATCAGAGATCTGTTCACTTTAACTGGAAGCATCTAAGGTAAAATGATGCTACATCACTTTTATATGGAGACTGTTCTACTGTCTTGCAAATATGCTGGCTAGGAAATTTTTCCCAGTGACACAGCCAAGTTAAAATATTAAGCATTCAGTCCCTTTAAGAAATTGCTTAATGCCAGGCCAGTGCCACTGACAATTACAGAAAATATAAAGCCTCTGAGAATTTGAAGAAAGCCTGAAAGAGGTAGATACTGACCTCTTATTCATATGCTTTGATATGAACATTTTGTTGATGGGAAGTGATTGTCAGGCCAAAGTACTTCAGGCTTCTTTGTTCCAGTTCTTTGTGTGCCTATGAAGAGGTATTTGTCTTCCACTGTGTTATTTTTTTCATAGTAGTTGTCAAAATCTATTATTCAAACAAGAAGATTTAGTGATACAATTCATAACTAATATCCAGATTATTGAACACCAGGCTTATCTATGGTTAAAATGGACAGATTTGTTTCAGTGGAGACATAGCTTTACAAACATATGTAAACATACAGACAGCTGAATTACACAGGGAACAAACTCTGGAAACTTAGTGGGAGATATTTGTAACACAATCAGGTCCCTGTTTATGACGTAGCCTCTTAAGTATCTGACCTACATAAATAATAGAGCAGACCCACGCAATGGCATATGTGGCAGCAGACCCATATGTTGTGAGGCTGTAGATCAGAGCCTCAAATAAACCTGGGAAAATGACAAAAGGCTTTTGACAAAGTGAGGCAGCCCTTCACGATATCTTGAGGTCCAGGGTCAGAACCTATTACTTCTATTTGAAGAAGAAAATCCTATCTCTGCAACAAATAATATGGAGGAATTTCCTCCCTGTGGGCATAGTCTGGTTAGCACTAAACAATTGTCACTATGATGAGTCCATGTTCACTCATCGATTTCACTTTTTAACCACCTGCTCTAAGAGAAACAGTTGAAATGAAACGATATCCCAAGGATAAATGCCTGCTCTTTGGAAACATTTGCATCTCAATGTTTATACTCAGTAACTGTCCTGGCTTCTTGGCTTCCACCTAGTAACAAGAGACTGTTAACCTGGGGCAGAATTGCATGCCAATCACATTATCCATTAATTAAAATATTGCATGGATTCTAATGCTAAGTCTTGTGTCTGTCATATTTTCAAGCTCAACTGCATGAATGTAACCCTACAATCCTGTAATTCAGAGCGGCAGTCTCTGCACATCAAAACTGCTATCTGTTCCTGTCTTGACATGTTGTCATTCACTATTGTAGTGGACTCAATCCTGGTTTTACCAAATGCAGTGGAAATACTTCTACCAATTTCAAGAGAAAAAGAACAAACTCCAATATAGAGGAACTGAATTCTCTGTTCAAATAGAGTGATTGTGTTTTGTGCTTGTTTCTCATTTTTATACTGCCTTCAATAATACAGAGTATTTTTCCAGAAGACTAGCAATCTCTTGATCTCACTCACCTATACAGAACAGAAGCATTGCATTCTGACACCTATTGGATTAAAAGAGTTACAATAATATTTTCCATTTTCTTTGGGACTTTAACCGAGAGTTTTGTTCTTGTCATGTTAAACAAACGAAGCAACACAATGTTTGTACAAGTTCAGTGATATGGGATAAGTGCATCATTTGTTTTGACCCAGTAGCTAAAAATTTTCTTTATTTGGTATATAGAATTTCCTACCTGAATGAAATTTAATGTTATCATCCAAGATTATAGGAAAGTAATTTCAAACAGAAAAAAAAAGTTTACAGAATCTTTAACACTGATCAACATCAGAATAGACCCACAGACGAAGAGTGGGTCACTTACCCATTGTTTTCCATTAAAAAATTAGGTATACATGTCAGACGTTAATTTTTCTGTCTTCTTGTACTTCTGTTCCCTGCTTAGAATCCCTATTTTCTGGCTGAAAGAAATGTTAATTCCAGGGCTGAAATGCTGCAGTTAGATCTCTCTAAAGATAAAAGCAATTTTGAGAAAAACATTTGCTTACCCATGCAGTGACACTTGTAAATACACTAATAGCCATCAAATAAATATAATTCTGTGTTGTCATATAGTAAATAAGGCTGTCTAAATATAGAAATGTACATTAGTTCAACCAAAAATGACACAGTGATGTTAGAGAACTCCATCAATCTGCTGGTTTTTATTCTTATTGCCTACTTCTCATGTTGAGCCTTTTGTTCCTCGGTACTGAAGAATCAGCCACAGATATTCTGGTTTTGCAGCATAAGCCATTTTATGCTTTTACACCAATTGTTAGGGTCTTCTTCTGAGATACTGTGCAGCAGATAGGCCTATCATTTGAAGTGTCTCCTGTGCTTAATCTTTAATATCCCATACAAGAGGAGCTGCTGGATTTCAGAACTACAGTCTTCTCAAGCTGGAGCCAGCTTGGGGTAATCAGTAGTCCCCAAAGGTTTCACACAGAATCACAGAATCACAGAATGTTAAGAGCTCGAAGAGACCTTCAAAGATCATCCAGTTCAACCCGGCTGGCCAAGCAGGATCATCTAGAGTAGATCATATAGGAACATGTCCAGATTTGTCTTGAATGTCTCCAGAGAAGGAGACTCCACAACCTCTCTGGGCAGCCTGTTCCAGTGATCCGCCCCCTGCACAGTGAAAAAATTCCTCCTTATATTAAGATGGAACTTTCTATGTTCCAGTTTGGAACCATTTCCCCTTGTTCTGTCACTGCCCTTCACTGAGAAGAGCCTGGATCCATCCTCCTGACACTCACACTTTATATATTTATAAACTTTAATGAGCTCACCCTTCTCCAAGCTGAAGAGAGCCAGCTCACTCAGCCTGTCCACATAAGGAAGATGTTCCACTCCCTTCA
>VXBZ01004360.1:2514-12886 GCA_013399135.1 Heliornis fulica | reverse complement strand
TGGGGTTGTTTCTCCCCAGATGCAAGACCCTACACTTGTCCATATTAAATATCTCCCCGCCCAGCTCTCCAACCTGTCTGAATCTTGTTGAATGGCAGCACAACCTTCTGGTGTGTCAGTCACCCCTCCCAACTTCATATCATCAGCAAACTTGCTGACTGTGCACTCTATTCCCTCATCCAGGTCATCAATGAATACATTGAACAATACTGGTCCCAGTACAGACCCCTGAGGGACTCCACTAGATACAGGCCTCCAGCCAGACTCTGCCCCATTAATGACAACTCTCTGACTTCTTCCCTTCACCCAGCTCTCAATCCACCTCACTACTCTACCTTCCAGGCCACACTTCCTCAGTTTGCTCACCAGGATGCTGTTGGAGACAGTGTCAAATGCCTTCCTGAGATCCAGAAAAACCACATCCGCTGCCCTGCCATCATCCATCCACCTGGTTCTATCCTCATAAAAGGCTGGTAGGTCATTTAGACATGATGTCCCCTTGGAAAAAACATGCTGACTAATTCTAATAACCCTCTTATCCTTGATGTGCCTGGAGACAGCACCAAGAACCATGGATGCACCTCATCAGATGCCATAGACTTGTGTACCTTCAGACAACCTTGTCTTGATGCAGGCCTGGAGTGTAGTGCCCCTGCCACAGGCAGGGGCATTGGAACTCGATGATCCTTGGAGTCCCATCCAATCCAGACCATTCTATGATTCTGTGATTCTGTTCCTTAAATGTTCCGGAACCTGATCTCCTACAGTCAGCAACTCCTCATACTCACAGCCCATGCCTTTGCTTTCAGTGAGTTGGGCAGTTTGGCTAGACCTCTTGCCAGTGAAGACTGAGGCAAAAAAGTCATTGAATACATCAGCCTTCTTGATATCCTGGGTAATCAGGTCTCGTGCTCCATTATGGACAGGGTTCACATTTTTCCTCATCATCCTTTTCTCCTTGATTCACCTGTAAAAACATTTCTTGTTGCCCTTGACATCCCAGGTCAGAGTTAGTGCTATCAGGGGTTTTGCTTTTCTAACCTGATCCCTGGCTGCTTGGGCAGTTTCCATGTATTCCTCCCAGGCTACTGGCCCTTCTTTCCACTCACTCTAGGCTTTCTCTTTTTTGTTTGCCCAGACATTATAATTATCATATTCTATTCAAAGAGAAGAGACAATATAGTACTCTCAAAAATTTTATGAAACTTGAAGTACTACATTTTCTTTGACCAATTTTCCCCCATTGTTTTCAGGTCCTGAAAAAGGAACCCTCAATTTAAAGGAGTGTCCGTATACAAATTTACAAAACTTCCTTCCTGACAGTTATTTCTACTCATAACTAAGCCTTGCTTGCAAAAGCAAGCAGGGCCTCTAAGATCTTTTTAGCTTCCCCAAATTGAGTCCTCCTTGCAAGGTTTCATGCTAATCATTCTCAGAATCTCTCTATGTGTTGCCTATGACCAGAAAACAGGATACTGTACTGTTAAAGGGGCAGATTGTGCAGGACGTTTCTGGTGCACTACAAATACGTTTGCAAAAGACCTGTTTCATCATTTCCTCATATTTGATATAGCAGGGTTAAGGGTTACAAAATCGAACGATCATCTCACGCACCATGATCCAGTAGTCCATAATCACTTTCAGCTGTATTTTGTAGGGCTGTAGTTACTGTTTTCTATAAAAACATATGACATACCCAGTCATAGCTACAGAGGCTGTTCTTGAATTTGGCTTTTCATTCAAAACCATGAACTAAAGTAAACTTTTCCCTGCTTGGTTTTTGTTTTGGTTTGGTTTGGGGTTTTTTTGGGGGGGGAGGATGTTTAATGTTTTTTAGTAGCATACTGCGTTGTGTTCTTTTTTTGGCTTCATTATCTTTCTTACAGTCATTCTTAACTTCGTGCTATAGTCAAGAACGTTATATAATTGCATTGCAGGTGGAAAGACTCTAGGGTTTAGTGGTGGCAGAATATTTTTCATACAGTTTCCTTATGCAGTTAGCCTCCTCATTCATTGTTTGTCACCATGTCGCAAACTGCAAAGGTTGGTTGATATGATCAGAAATTTCTAGCGAGGAAATACCTTCCAGAACCATGCAAACAAACAAACAAACAAAAAACCCCTTTCATAATACAGAGAACTTTCAGATGAGTCAGATGGATTTGGATAAGCATAAAAGAGCCTAATAAAACATTCTTGTTTTCCAGTATGTGCATGTATATGTGACCATAATCATACGTCCATACTATGCTTCTGTTAGATGCATATGCCTCAAGAGGTACCTTCTAGAGCGCATAGGACATTTTGGTGTAAAAACTAATGGAAATGCAACATTAGATTTTTTTTCTGTAAAAACCTATGGAGATTTCTTTGCTATCTACTTTAGGAAATAATGAAAACAGTATAAAAATGTATGCCTAATTTTTTTTTCATTTGTTTTTTTTTTTTTAATTCCCAACACGTTTCTAGAAAGAGCTGAAAGTATAAGTATTTTCTGGTTAATTTTTGCCTAGTTCTGAAATAGTCAGGAGCCAAATGAGTAGAATTTCATTTCTATATATAAACATTATTACTTAAAAAAGAATAGCAGATGGCCTGTGCAATCTTCTACTTACCCTTGCAGTATGAATCATCACACCACGGTTTTTTGCATAGTCACTTCTTTCACTAATCAAAACAATGTATGTTTGATGATAGATCTTTCAAGAAACACCAGTGAAAAGCATGCCCTTGTAAATCAATGTTTCATGTCATATTCAACTATTGCTGAAGTATTTTCACATATTTAAGTTAAAGCTTGAATCTCTTTCTTATTATGTAACAGAGGATAAAAAGAGGAAAACCTAACAAGAAAAGTAATTGGAAAATGGAATTATCTACTTGAAAGGCTGTTTTCTTTTGTGTCTCCCATTCATATTTTTTTAATGCCAAGAGATGTGTGTATTGTCTTGGGAAATACAGATGAAACAGCTCAAGAAACAACATGCCTCACTGAAGTATTGCCAAAAGAGTTCATAACCCTAAAAATGATTAGGGGTCTCAGAGCTCACTCTACCAGATAGAGATGTTTTCTTCTGCAATTTCTCTCTCTCTTTTATTTTATTTTTAGAAAAAGACAATGACAAGAAATTCAACACCACAAACCTAAAAACTAGTAAGTTCCTACAATAATCAAACATGGAAACATTATGGCTGACAGAATTATTATTACCACATACTATTGATTTTATGAGCAGCATTCCTTTATACTTACATATGAAAATGCACTATAAAATTCTCTGCATGTTTTTTGTTCATCATCTAGAGAGAGAATGCTCACAGAGGAGAAGAAAACAGCCTGTAATAAAATTCTCCTATCCTCTAAGTGTGGGATGCACCTTTAAATTTTACAAAAGTAAACAGGCGGATAGACCTTCAGTCAGCCTTGCTGATGTTTAGCAGGCAATGTGTAGAGGAAAGATTTAAAATAGCAAATACCCTCTGCGAACAAAAACAATATGAAGAGACTCTGATAACATTTTTTGAGTTTTAGATAATAACTCAAATCTCTTCCTAAGTGTAGTATGCTCAAAAAATAGGCATTAAGTTACACACATTTAAAGGCAATATATAAACCAAATACAACCCAAAATAAAAATGCTGGAATAATGCAGTGGCTTTCTGACATAATTCAGGAAACAATTCATTACCAAAATAATGGCATTGTCTACTGTGAGAGAAAAAATATCCTTCGATAGAAGGGTTAGTATTTATATAAACTTTGTCCTAAAAAGCAAATTTCAATTTGAGATATTTTCTTTTTTCCTCAGTAAAAACTGGGGNNNGCGAACAACCACAGCGGGGGGGGGGGTGAAATATAAATTGTTCAAATATTTGGCATACATTTAACTCCAGGTCTAAAAGATAATTTCACCCCGGCTAAAGCAAAGAGGAAGGATTAACTGCTACAGTCAGTTCCAGAAATGTAATGTGATCTACTCCTTTTAATTTATACACACATACACACACATACAGAACTTGAAAATATTTTTCTTTTGATAGATTTATCTCTTTTCTTTAAACAACATCACATAATTACTCCAACTTACTGCAAATCTTTTGTCTGAAAAATATACACAACCTCATAAATTATCTCAGACAGAAATGTACCCTTTTGCCCAAAAGGTTCTCTCTCTTCTTAAAACACCAGGATTTTTTTTTTCCATCTTCACATTGCCGGATTTGCTATATTACCACTGCAATCAAAATAAATTTAATACCTGGATAATTACAAAAGTATCACACAGAGGAAATTCTACAGTGGCTGCAAAAAAATCTTTGTGAAGGTCTGATGAACACTTTCACAAGAGTTGACTAACAGCCAACTCTATTTCTCAATGTGCAGGCAGCTACCGTGGTCACTTGTAGTAGTTACAGCTTTGCTGAACAATACTACACTGTGCTCACTGCTCACTACAGAGGTCCAGACCTGTGTAGTGAGCTTCTGCATAAAGTGTTAGCATTCAAAAATCGGGTGCTATCTGGATCATGGTCAGCAGAAAGTTGTAGTCATGTAGTCTAGGGAAAACTTTTACATTGTTTCTTGATGTGGTGGGTTAGTCTCATGCAGAAAGCCAATCATCTGCTCCTTGCTGCCTTGCTACCCTGTCCTGCCCTATTCCAGAGGGAGTAGGAAGAACAAAAGCAAGAAAACTTCATGATTGAAGATAAAGACAATTTAATAGGTGACATAAAGAGAAAGGAAAAAAAAAAAAAAAAACAAAAACCAAATGCAGTGGAAAGGGCGGTTGTTCACCACCTGCAGCATGCAGACTGATGCTCAGCAACCCTTTGAGCAATGGACACCTTGGAAGCCAAAATTACCCACCTCCTCTTCTACCACCAGTTTCCATTGCTAAGCCTGACATAAAAGGATATAGAATACCTCTTTGGTCAGATAGCATCAGCTCTCCTGTTTGTGTCCCCTCCCACTCTCTTGCTCACTCCCAGCTTCCTCATCAGCAAGGGTGAGGGAAAGAAGAGTGCAGAGTGGAAAAAAGATCCTTGACATTGTGTAAGCACTGTTCAGAAACAGCCAAAATGTTGGTGTGTTACCAGCTCTGTTTTAACTTCAAATTCGTAATGCTTGATGTAAATAATCACAAGGAGAAGCAAATTCTTCACAGTAATATATTTCAGAATGTGCAAGTATCATATGGTTCTGTAATTTATACCTTGGATATGATGACTTTGACAGCTTCAGATCTTTTATTTATTTATTTTTAATAATTAAAGACAAAGGCATCTTTTTCACCATATGCTCCTGTATGTAGTGGTTACCTGCAAATAATTTTTGAATGTTACAAGACATACACGAAAAAAACCTGTGGGTATTCTTCCTCAGCAAAGATAGTGTTATTTCTACCAATGATATAACTAGTTTACCACTACTTTTCTAGACTGAGGTCTCCAAGCACTAGTCTTTGCTAGAGAATGGTGCAGAGAAATAGCTGATACCTAGAGATGTAGAGCTGAAAAACTTTATCAGCCTAAAGTATTGAAATGTCCATCCAAATGTCCTTATTAGGTCTTTAACAAATTAATGTCTGCATTTATTAAGAATGACAAGATGGAGTTTTGGAAAATCCTGAAGGTGTAACTGCCTACTATTATGCTTTGTCAGCCTTCTCAGAAAAGGACTGTATTGTCTTAGGACTAGCTAAGGGAATAAAATCTCTTGATTAGTACTAAGTAGATAATAGATAGGTATACATGAGTGTGGTATGAGACTTTAATTCCTTACACAGATCAAGGCACAGACTCAAGTTAAATAAAAGTGAGACTAGAGATCTCTAGCCTGAGTTCATCACATTTTTCATATGAATGAAGCAGAAGAATTTAAGTAGATAGGCAGCTGGGAAAACTGTCTGGAAAAAGAAGTTTCCCTGCTTGTGATATTACTGCTAGATACTGCTGCCTTTACAATCTAGAAGGTCAGTTTTCTAACTTCATGGAAGGTCAAACTGAATATACACAGATTGCCAATATTAGAATGTTTCCAGTGTCTAAAACTCACAGCTCAGAATTTATTCCAGGCATTAATATATTAATAGTATAATAAATTCTAATGCAATCAAGTTCTGAAGGAACATGTGACTCCCAGTCCTCACAGTTATTGAGTTACTCTTTCCAAGAGCTGATTTCCTACAACAAAGCATTCTCAGCAACCTGTTCACTGGCATGCCCATAATTTTCTTGATGATTTGCTGCTCTAATAGTATCTTAAAGTTTGAAAAATTCCTCTATGCATCCAACAATAATTATTCCTAACAATTCAGTGGTAGGGGTTTTTTTGTTGGTTTTGGTTTTTTGGGGTTTTTTTGGTTTTGTTTTGTTTTGTTTTGTTTTGTTTTTTTTAAGAATGAGGAATAATCCATTTAATATAAAACTGGTATTTACAGTGAGTTTTTCTTGGTACAGAAGTCACTGAGGTGAAGGACTATGGAGCAGAGGATCATGATAAGGGACCCTTTCTAAGGCAGAAAAGCAATGGTAAAAACCCCAAAGGCAAAAGCACAGGGAGAGTGAGGGCTCTCCAGCTTACCCCAGGCTGGAAGGAAGGGAGCTCCTGACAACAGGCAGCTCTGGCTCAGCATGGGCAAGGGCAAGAGGGAAGGCAACTAACCACCCTCATATAAGAGCAGCCCTCAGGGAGTGGAGTGACCAGAATTTGGTGAGTCAGTTTGCACAGGCAGGGCTTGTGGGCAGGGCGCAATCCCCATTCTGGTTCTACAGGGGAATTCCACTGGTGGTCATCATCCTTCCACTTGCCTGAGAGCCATTGCCAGAAAGAATGTGGCAACCCAGACTAAGTTCCCATGAAAACATACAGCTGTCCAGGTCCCTGGCTGCAGGGAGTGCATGTCACTTGGATTGGAGGGCAGCAGGGACAACAGCCAGTTTTGGTGCAAGCAGGTGGATGATCTGCTCAACTGGGTGGCAGATCTGAATGAGGAAGTAGAAAAGTTAAAGAGTATCAGGGAATTCAAGAGGGAAATCAACTGATGGAGTCACACCCTACCATCCTTGAGACTGAGGCAGCCAAAAGATGTTCCACAAGGAGCAAAGGATCCCCTACTTTCTTGCCACCAAACAGAAGGAAGAAATCTAAGGGTTGGGGAGGAATGGAAACAGGTTCCTGCTCAGTGCAACAGGTGAATCCCCTCCTAGTCTCCCTCTCCCTTACAGTTGCCCGCAGATATGGGGCTCAGGGAGGGGAGAGCCAGGTAAATGATAATGTAGGTGAAGGTCCATCAAGGCAGTCACCTAGGGTGAGTCAGTCAACTCCATGCCTTATGGCTGGCTCTGTCAAGAAAAAGAGGACAGTAATTGTTATACATGGTTCCCTCCTGAGGGCAGCTGAGGGCCCAATATGCAGACCAGAACAATCCCACAGGGAAGTCTGCTGCCTCCCTGGGATCCAGATTTGAGATGTCACCAGGAAACTCCTTGGTCTGGTATGGCCATCTGATTACTACCCACTGTTGGTTACACAGGTTGGCAGTGATGAAGTTGCAAAGAGAAGCCCAAAAGGAAGCAGCAGAGATTCACAGCACTGGGACAATAGTTGAAGGATCAGGAGCACAGGAAGTGTTTTCTTCAGTCCCATCAGTGGCAGGGCAGAAAAAGAGAGTAATAGGAAAACTCATCTGATCAACATGTGGCTTAGAGGCTGGAGTCACAGGTCAAATTTTGATTTCTTTGATCACGAGGAGGTTTACACAGCACTGGGCCAGCTGGCAACTGATGGAGCCCAGCTGTCTCAAAGGGGGAAAAGGATACTTGCTCATGGGTTGGTGGAGCTCATCAAGAGGATTTTAAACTAGGTTCAAAGTGGGAGGGGGATATTACCAGGCGTACTTGAAAGGAGCTTAGGGGTGGCATGCAAATGTTGGGGGTGAAATCAAAAGCCCAGCTTGAGTACATTTACACCAGTGCATGCATCATGGGCAATGAACAGGAGGAGCTGGAATCCATTGTGCAGCAGAATAGGTATGATTTAGTTACCACCACAGTAATGTGGTGTGATGACTCTCATGACTAGAGTACAGTGTATGTCTACAAGCTCCTCTGAAGGGATGGGCGTGGAAAGAGGCTGTTTCGATTGTATAGAACTCGATGATCATGATAAGGTAGAGAGTGCTTATGGGTAAGGCTGATGGGAAAGACCAAGAAAGCAGATACCCTTCTGGGAGTCTGTTACAGACCACCTGACCACAATGAAGAAATAGATGAAGCATTCTACAAGAGGCTAGAAGTCTCACAATCGCTAGCTCTTGTTCTCGGTGGGGGGGGGGGGGGGGGGGGGTTGAAANNNNGAGGGGATTCAACTAGCCAGGCATCTGCTGGAGATATAGCAGTAAGGAAACAGCCCAGGAGGTTCCTAGAGTGTGTGGAAGATAACTTTCTGACACAGTTTGTAAGTGATTCTACCAGGGGACACACCTCGCTTGACCTGCTGTTTACAAACAGAGAACGACTGCTGGGAGTTGTAGAGGTCAGAGGCCATCTTGGGCTCAATGACCACAAAATGATAGTGCATTCGATTCACTAAGGAGAGGAACCAGCAAGAGCACTACCAGCAAGACCATGGACTTCCAGAGGGTAGACTTTGGCTTGCTGAGGACACTGGTGAGAAAGTCACTTGGGAGACAGTCCTGAAGGGCAAAAGGGTCCAGGAAGGCTGGGCCTTCTTAAAGAAATAAGTCTTAAAGGCACAGAAGCTATGTGCTGTAAGACAAACTGTCAGGGAAGATGACTGGCCTGGCTAAATAGGGAGCTTTTGATGGAACTTAGGGAAAAAAAAGTAGTGTTTATGTCTCTTGGAAGAAGGAGCAGGCAACTAGGAAACATATGGATCTCCTTAGGTCATGCAGAGATAAAATCAGAACGGCAAAAACCCAGATAGAACTTGATTCTAGGAATATTCTATTTTAAGGAATAACAAAACCCATTTTTTACAAATACCTTAACAACAAAAAGAAAGCGTAGGAGAATCTCCATCCTTTATCAGATGCAGAGGGGAAGAGGGCCAACAAGGATGAGGAAAAGGCTGAGTTACTTAATGCCACCTTTGCATCAGTCTTTATTAGTCAGATGAGTTGTCCCTAGGGCATTCTGTCCCCTGAGCTGGAGGACAGGGATGAAGAGCAGAAAGAACCCCCCATAATCCAGGAAGGAGCAGTTTACAAACTACTATGCCACCTGGACACACAAGTCTATAAGGCCAGAGAGCACTGAGGGAGCTGGTGGAAGAGCTTGCCAAGCCACTATCGATCATTTACCAACAGTTCTGGGTAACAGAGGAGACCCCAGACAACAGGAGGCTTGCTAATGGGATGCCCATCTGCAAGAAGATCATGGAGCATTTAGTTCATTGTGAGTGCACACACCAAGCATGTGCAGAATACCAGAGGATCGGGCACAGCCAGCATGGATTCAATAAAGGCAAGTTCTGCTTGACCAACCTAATCTTCTATGATCAGACAACCTGCTAGTTGATGGGGGAAAGGCTGTGGATGTTCTCTACCTGGACTTCAGCAAAGCCTTTAGTACTGTCTTCCACAGCATTCTCCCAGACAAACTAGCAGCTCATGGTTCAGACAGGTGCACTTATTGCTGGGTAAAAAACTGGCTGGATGGCTGGGCTCTAAGCATTGTTATGAAGGGAGTTAAATCCAGTTGGCAGCTGGTCCCAAGCAATGCTCAGCAGCGCTCAGTTTTGGGGTCAGTCACATTTAATGTGGTTATCAATTATCTAGATGAGAGGATTGAGTGTGCACTCAATAAGTTTGCAGATGACACCAAATTGTGTGGGAGTGTTGATCTGCTTGAGGGTAGGAAGGCCCTGCAGAGGGATCTGAACAGGCTGGATCGATGGGCTGAGGTCAGTTGTATGAAGTTCAGTAAGGCCAAGTGCCTGCTCCTGCATTTTGATCACAACAACCCCAGGCAACCCTACAGGCCAGTGGAAGAATGGCTGAAAAGGTACTCGGTGCAAAAGGACCTGGTGGTGCTAGTTGACAGCCAGTTGAACGTGAGCCAGCAGTGTGCCCAGGTGGCCAAAAGGCCAAGAGCCTCCTGGCCTGTACCAGGAATTGAATGTCCATCAGGAGTAGCAAAGTGATTGTGCCCCTGTGCTCAGCACTGGTGAGGCCACACCTCAAGTGCTGTGTTCAGTTTTGATCCCTTGAGGTACCAGAAGGATATAGGTGTGCTTCAGCATGTCCAGAGAAGGACAATGAAGCTAGTGAAGGGTCTGGAGCACTAGTCTTATAAGGAGGGCTGAGGGAACTGGGTGTGTTTAGTCTGGAAAAATGGAGGCTGAGGGGAG
>VXBZ01004359.1:30142-41046 GCA_013399135.1 Heliornis fulica | reverse complement strand
AGGGCAGAGTAGAGGGGGAGAATCCCCTCCCCCACCTGCTGGCCACACTCCTCTGGATGCAGCCCAGGGTGCGGTTGGCTGCTGGGCCCCAGAGCACATTGTCGGCCATGTTGAGCCTCTCACCCACCAGCACTCCCCAGTCCTTCTCCTCAGGGCTGCTCTGGAGCCGGATGAAAAAAGGAGAAGGATGGGGGGTTTAATAACTGCATCTATCACACTTTCTTCTACCCCTGTTTCCAAAAGTTCTGGTTTTTGTGTGGGAAGTGTTGGAATTCATTTGAGAGTGTTAGTGAGGAATACTGGTAGACACAGCTGTAAAAGCACTAGGACCTGCAAACCCCCCCAGAGAGCTGTCAGAGCTTGGCTCTTCATGGAGAAATGCAAGTTGTTGGGGTGTGGGATTTGGGTTGGTTTTTTTTTTTTTTTCCTTTTTCCAAATGTACAGAAGCTTTTTGTCATTTCTCAGGATTCAAGACAGCTTTTTAGAAAAAAAAATCTCAGTTTTCCACATTCTGGTGGTCTGTGCTGCCATATGGTGGTGACCCAGCCCTCCCTGATTACTGTCAGTCTCATTACACTGCAGATCCATGGGAAGGGAGGTGAAATCACTGAGTTGTAGTGACTCTATCCAAGGACTGTCCCCCTGTCACCCTCCTGCTACACCAGCCAAGGCACAGACCATTAACAGACTGAACACTTCAAAGGTGGCATTCAAGATGTTAGAGATTCTCAATGTGATTTGTAAGATTTTCACATAATTACATCCCTTAATCTTCTTTTAATTATGCTGGAATCTGGAAGCCTTAATAATCAGTGTGTATAGATGCTTTATAATGCTGAAAATGCCTAACCTTATAGTTCAGAGATATAGATTTTAAGACAAAAGTTGAAAATACTTCCATATTGATGGCCTAGATGAGGCCAACAAAAATAATTGCATCAATATTTATGTATATAGTCCCCACTCATCTCAAGATCTCAAAACTTTCTCCCATTTGCTTTTAAGATCTGCTGTTGACCACAAGGCTTGAGTTTAAAGCTCGTTCTCCCCTGTAAAAGCCACTTACTGTCAGGTGCTGTTGCCAAGTCCATTTTGGTCCAAGCAAAATAAAATGCAACATCATTTTTTTTGTGCCAAGAAAGAAATATTTCTTTGAGTTTCCTTCTTGAGAGCCTGGATTTCAGGTAGGACACTTGAAAGTGCAAGAGTTTTCAGATGCAGAAACTACTCAGAATTAGTGAATCCCTGTAGATCTGTCAGATCTACCTGGATGGATATCTGGTTTAAATACTGGATTTGGTTGGATTTAAAAATATCCAGGACTAGATTTACCAGCCTTCAGGGATGCCTTCTGTCATGGTAAGATTTAGTAGTACACTGGGGACAGTACTCTTCTACATGGTTATCTCTGGCAGTCTTGCAGATAATGAATGGGCATCCACATCTTCTCTAGCAATCTGTGCCAGGGCCTCACCACCCTCAGAGTGAAGAATTTATTCCTTGTATCTAATGTAAATATCCTCTCATATAGTTTAAACCCTCTTCATCCTGTCACTTTTTGCCCTTGTCACCAGTCTCTCTCCAGCTTTACTGGAACACCTTTGCATACTGGAAGGGATGCAAAGGTCTCCCTGGAACCTTCTCTTCTCCAGGATGGACAACCCCAACTCTCCCAGCCTGTCTTCATAGCAGAGATGCTCCAGCCCAGGCATCTTCATGGCCTTCTCTGGACTTGCTCCAACAGCACCATGTCTTTCTTGTCCTGGTACCCCCAAGCTGGATGCAGTATCACAGTGAGGTCTCATCAAAGCAGAGTAGAGGGGGAGCAACACCTCCCTTTGACCTGCTGGTCATGCTGCTTTTGATGCAGCCCAGGACATGGTTGGCTTTCTGGGCTGCAAGTGCAATGCTGTGTCATGTTGAATTAGTTGCAGTTGACTTCTAAAAAGGCAAGTTAATCCAGCTTCTGGGAAAATACTGTGGCCTGAGAACATGGGAAGTCAAGATACTTGGTTGGAGTGGTCACTAAGGGCTACAGTCTCTGAATTCATTTAAATGACTGTACAATTATGCAAAAAAATTTGAGTTTCTCTTTGGAGATGGACTGCAGCCAAGCAACTCCCCTGGCTTCCTTGCATTGGGGGGAACACTCCAAGTGGAGTCTCCTTCTCTGAAGACTTTCCAGAGCAATCTGGACACGTTCCTGTGTGATCTGGTCTAGATGATCCTGCTTGGGAAAGGGGGTTGGACTGGATGGTCCTTTGAGGTCTCTTCCAGCTCCTCATATTCTGTGATTCTGTGATCTGCAGATGAAACCCTCAAAATGTTTTGAAGGCCAGCTCATATTTCTGCTTACAAAAAACCCTTTAATTGCTCCTGTGAACGACTTTCTTGCCTCTCTCCATTCCAACAGAGGCGTTTATTAGCATTTCTATGGTCGTTATTGGTAATTTCATTGCTGTTCCTGATGCATGTTATAATTAAATCATTTCAGATTGCAGTTACAGTGTGAAACAGCTGTGCTGAATTACAGCTGAAAACATATGCTGGAAGTCTGCAGCTCCAATTAATTAAGTATCTGGGATGCAGTGAGGGAGAAAGACCCAAGCAGACAAGAGGCCTCGAACAAGCTGCAGCTTTCCTGCCTCCGATCTGCCTGGATGCCACTTGCCATCCTCATCAGTTCCATGATGAGGGGAAATGTCCTGATTCTTTGTGTGGCACTTTATAAAGCAGATGTCTGTGATCATCTTGCACTTGGCTATTAACTCTTTCATTGTACCTTGAAGAAGGGCAGGGTATGTGGCATGAGTAGGGTGCATCACAGACACCTGGTTGGCCTTTTCTTGACTGTCTCTATAGGCACAATGGGCAGGGAAATGTTTTTTGGCTACTAACACTGGAAATAGTTGCATCTGGGTCTGCAGGGTTGGGATGAAGCCAGTGAAGAGGCCAGGTGTGGCCAAGTGTTGGCCACATCGTTCTGGCATGACTTGTAGAAAGCTGTGGAAGAACTGTTCATGAGGAGGTGTGGTGATAGGACAGGGGGTGATGGTTTTAAACTAGAAAAGGGGAGATTTAGGTTGGGTATTAAGAAGTCCTTTGACATGAGGGTGGTGGATCACTGGTCCAGGTTGCCCAGAGAGCTGGTGGAGGCCCTATCCCTGGAGACATTCAAGGTCAGGCTTGATGGGATTCTGAGCAGCCTGATCTAGTGAAGATGCCCCTGCTCACTGTGGGGGGTTGGACTAGATGGCCTTTAAAGGTCCCTTCCAACCCAACACATTCTGTGATTCTATGACTTTTTGTCTACACCTTGAGATAACTTCAGTTGTTACCTGAATGCAGAGCCTGACTCCTTCCCTCTTTCCCCTCCTGACACTGATAGGTAGAGTGGAGTTTAAATGCAGTTTAACTTCAAACCATGGTGTGGACAGGGTGCTGGAAGAGGAGGATTGACACAGTGCTGGCGCTTCCAAGACACTACATGACTTTGGGGATGACCCTGTCCCTCCAGCCTGCCTCTTCTTCTTTAGCAAGTCACTCAGCTTGGGACTGTGCCTTCTAAAAACATGGGTGTTTTGGAGCTGTGTGTTGTAACTGGGTCACCCAGAGCCTCCAGGATAGTTTGCTTCTTTTTTAAAGAGAACATAAAGAGAAGCTGCCTTTGGTGATGTATAATACACTCTGTTCTTTGCCATGCTTTATGGTCCTGGTTAATGGCTCTGTGCAGCGCAGTCCCGCAGCCCATCGCACCTTGCACAGGCTCTGGGTGATAATTTCCTCAAAATGAAGAGAAGATGTAGGAGAGACTGCAAATGGGCTCTCTGTCCCACCCACAAGGGCTTGGGTCACTGGAAATGGGCACCAGGGTAATTGCATGCAGCAGCATAGATTTTCAGATGTCACCGTGGTAGTTAAGCAAATTTTCCTTCAGATTTCCATTGTCCTTATGGTATCTTATTGAAAAGACTATTAATAAAGAAACACTACAGAGGGTAAGATAATTTATCCTCATGCCACTATTTTGTTTACTCAATTGGTTCCTATGGGATCTACTCTAGAAAGAATCATAGAATCATAGAATGATGAGGGTTGGAAGGGACTCCCAGAGGTCATCTAGTCCAACCCCCATGCAAGAAGCAGGGACACCCCCAACTAGATCAGCTTGCTCAGGGCCTCATCCAACCTGGCCTTGAACGTCTCCAGGGATCCAGGGGCATCCACCACCTCCCTGGGCAACCTGTTCCAGTGCTCCACCACTCTCACAGCAAAGAATTGTCACAGTAAAGGTGACACTGATTTGACAGAGTGGTACAGCTGTGGGAAAAGACAAATANTGTGTGTGTGTGTGTGTGTGTGTGTGTGTGTGTGTTTCTTTCCATCTTTATGATAGGAGCTGTCACATAATGGTACAGTGTGTTGCTGTGTTTGTAGTACATTAGGGTCTTTACTAATTACTACCAGAAACCTTTCACACCGGTGTAGCTGCATTTCCTCCGGTCACGTCAATTGCATCCCTCCAGAAACCACACTCTATCCAGACAACAAAGCCATCTATCCCATTCTCTGATCATCTCTTCACTCACAAGAGCTAGGGCAAGAGGCTGAATGCTTTCCCAGGAGTCTTTGTGCGTTTCCCTGAACATGCCTGTGTTAAATCCCCAACCAGAGGTTCCTCCCAGTGCAAGCATTAAGGTCGTGGTTGAGGGTGGCTCGGGTTGCTCTTCCTTCCAAGATACCGTGTTTTCCCGGGAACGGTAGCGGATCCTGGCTTCAGAATTGGATTGTTTCAGAGATGAGATTTGATTCTGCCCTAAGTCATTGAATGCAATAGTGTTTTATTTCTCTGCTTAAGCACTTCAGGATTTCTTGTGTTGGCTTTGAAGGGAAGTGAGAAGAGAAAGGTGTTGTGAGGGCTTGCCAAGTGGAAACTGTGGAAGAGGAGAAAGATGTGGTGTGGNACAGTAAAGGTGACACTGATTTGACAGAGTGGTACAGCTGTGGGAAAAGACAAATATGATCTATCAAACTTTTTCTTTAGGAAATTAATGGCAAATTAATGAGAAGTATCAATAATGATAGCTCTGGACACATTTGAAACTTCCCCCTGTGATAACTGTGACCAACTGAGATAACCTGTCTTCAGAAAGGGTGCAGAAGAGCAGGTGTTGACAGGAGCAGAACCATCATCTACAGGAGCAAAGTGGAAAAATAAAGGTCATGTGTTAGTGATACTAAGGCTGGTGTGGAGCAGGGGGGGTGGATTTCTGCAAACTACAGTCTCCAGGCAGAAACTGGAGAGGACAACTCCAGGCCAAGACCTGGATAGAGACAACTGTTTGCAGTGTCCAAAATGTGCAAAATGCTCTCCAGGGTTGGGGGTGTTTGTCATAACTTTTCAATGCAGTCAACAAAATTGAAATTAGGGACCATCCTAACCTGCACCTGAGCCAAGCTTTTATTTTGAATATCAACTTGGTATGTATTTTTGATTAAACCTCATTATGTATCATGATATTAAGGTCTGCTTAGCCCTTCAAGCTCTACAGTGTAGGATTAAGGTGGGGGAAAGAAAACCAAAGGTTGTATTTCAATCAGAATGGGTAGAGGTTCAATCCTGATCTAATGTTAATGCTAAATAGCCTACTTGGACTTGCTAATGTCATATCTGGTGGAGCTGAAACAGGATAAAGGAGTTTTATATTGTATTCTGCTGCCTTTTTAGTTTAATTGGAGAAGTTTCCCTATAAAATAGCATTGATTAAATAACTGCACCTGTGTTTATATTGTCAAACTTATTTCTGCTATTGAGAAGGTCTGCATACATCATGAAATCAAATGTTTCTCTATATTAGAATACCTCATTTCTTTAGGGGGTTTAATTTCCAAAACTTCCTCTCAGCTCACCCCCCTTTTTGGGGTTTTTTTTTTTGCTTTTGAAATATTCATCATTATCAAATTCTTAGAATACTTTGTGGTGAGGCAAATTGCATATTAAAAGAAGACTGTGAGTTGAGTATGTGGGTTGTAATTTGAGTATGTGGGTTATGACTTACCCATATTGAGTGACTGGGCCTGGTTATAAAAATACAAGAGTATGGCATGGAAAGAGTGGTCTTGTTAGGAGGTGGGACTTTGGTGATCTAGGTTGGGGGTTTTGCTTATTTGATTGTGGGTTTTTATCTGTTTTAAGTTTCTTTTACTATCTTTAATCCAGCAAAAGACATGTAATTGTTGGAGGGTGTCCAGAAGAGGGTCCCAAAAATGGTCAGAGGGACAGAACACGTCCTCTAGTGAGACAGGCTGAGAGAGTTGAGGTTTTTCAGCCTGGAGAGGAGAAGTCTCCAGGGAAGCCTTATAGCAGCCTTCCAGTCTCTAAAGAGGCTCCAGGACAGATGGAGAGGGACTGTGTAGTGGTGGGACAAGGGTGGATATGTTTAAACTAAAAGAGGGTGGATCCAGATTAGATATCAGGAAGACATTTTGGGTGATGAGATTGGTGAGACACTGGCACAGGTCGCCCAGAGAAGTGGAAAAATATCCCATCCCTGGAAACTTTCAAAGCCAGGACGGACAGAGCTCAGAGCATCATGGTCTGGGTGAAGATGTCCCTGTCCATGGCAGCAGGCTTGGACCAGATGACTTTGAAAGGTCCCTTCCAACCCAAACCGTGCTGTGATTCTGTTCATTTCTCTTTTCCCTTAGTTATATGAGCGCAGGCTACTCAGTGTAGGAGGGTATGAACTTGGAGTTACCAGCTCATCTGCTTCTACTCTCTGATAAGTGAATTCCCACCTCAATTCCCAGGAATTCATACCTCAATTTGCCTCACAATAACTTTCCCATATCTGAACACCTTAAGCCCGAAGCCTTGTGGAGCAGTATTGTTTCCAGGTGATGGAGTGTGTTAAGCACCAGCCTTATTGGGATTCTGTAGACATAACACACAACACAACTCAAACAGCAATTTCCAGAGTCTTTGGCTTTCAGATAAGTGTGTCTATCTCTTCCTTCAGTTCTCTGGTGTGTTGTAACCCAGCAAGCTCACAGCCATGTACAGTAGCCCTCAACGTCAGCAGCTTTTTCCATTTCATTAAATTGCCCGCGGATCCTCCGATCCCTTTAATCGCAAAAGTAGATGCTGACATGATACATGTGGCAATCAAAACACACAAAAAAAAAGAAGCTAAAAAGTAAGTAGCAGCCACTTTCATGCTGCAGTTGTCAATATCTTTGACAAGCAGGTGCTTGCATTGTGACACATGGTAATGGAAAACATCCCATCATGGTAAAAGGCCGAAAGCACCTTGAGGAAATCCCGGTGCCTGCGGTACCAGGTCCTTGTTCAGTGAATTCTGTGCCAGGAGGGAGCCTGATCTTGTAGTTGATGATCAAGAAAGGAAAAAATAAAATATATTAAAAGAATAAAAATAGAAGACCACCATTAAATCAGTGTACTTCAAAGCCTCCAGGCATTAGGGTAATATAAATAATAAATTAAGAAATAACCCAGTGTAGAATAGCGGCGTTCGGCTTTAGGCTGAGAATGGGATTGATAAGGAGAGTTTAACATTAAGAAAAAAAAATCCATTGGGGCTTCAGCCTTCCCTGATTGTAGAGTGTCAGGAAGGAAATTAGTGGTTTTGTTGTTGTTTACCTCAGATGTTTAGGAAGAGACAGAGAATGAACAAAAGATGCTCCAAGGAGACCTTCTGGAAAAGGTCCAACCATTGCAGAGTTACACAGATGAATTGATTTAATTAGGCTGTATAATACCACTTGTGCTGCAGCTTTTGAAACAGACTCATAAAAGATATTAACTGATACAGGCTGGGCATTGCATATTGGTTTCAAAGATGCCCATGACTCTTTCCTGCTTCCCAGGGCATAAAGAGCTCTGCAAAGTGTATAGTTTCCTTATATTCATTTTCCCCAACATTCACCATTTTTACTGATAAAAAATGTCTGTACTGTGTTTGGAAATACTTAAGGGAGGACAGAGGCAACAATCCTTTCTTCTAATGTAGCATGTAGAAATAATTTAAGAGAAAAATTAAAACTCTGTAGGTCTGAACCATGCAGTAAAAAAAAAACAGAAAACAAAAAAAACCAACAAACAAACAAACAAAAAAAAAGGATGAAACTGCTATGGAGAAAATGGGATTTTACTACCTATGGTTTTTTGTCCTTTATGGAGGAGCTGTACTTGTGTTGGTGGCCAAGATGTCCACCCCAATATAAGTGAATGTTTGGAGTGGAAGATATCTTCCTTCAGACTCATGGTGACCTACAGGTGATGCTGAAGTCACTGAAGTTCATTCCACAGGCAGAAGAACTTAGTTTCAGAGTATGTTGATCAATTTTGACCATCAACTTGCTCTTCATAGCAAGTCCTGGTCTAGTTGGAAGCAGAGAGATGGATATTAGGGTGCAAGCTTTGATCTAAAGGATATGGAGGTCATGGAAAACCTCTTCTTGACTCCAGGGATTTGTGAATAACTAATCTAGCAAAAAGAGAAGAAGGATTTGAAACACATGATGTTATTTCTAGTGGAATAAACCACTCTCAGTGGATCATGATGGTCAGTCTTTGTGGGGGGATAGTGGGGGAATCAAAGGATTTGGGGATGATTAGAGAGACTTCTCTGTAGAGCACTAACAGTACCTTGAGAAGAGCACCATGTCAGCCATGCTGTCTTGGAAGAAGAGTTGTAGAATCCTGTTTTCATGCAGATTTTTCAGGCTTATTTGTTTCTCAGAGGGAAGATTCTAGGAAATTCCAAGTTGCTCCAAGCATGGTACTACAGACTTTATACCTGAAGGTGTCAGTGAAATACAGGACATTCTTCTTCAACATCAGGAAACTTTTTTGCTTTTTACTGTGAGGGTGGTGGGCACTGGAGGAGGTTGCCCAGAGAGGTGGTTCAAGGTCTTTATCCTTGAAGATACCCAAAGGTGAGCTGGACATGGTCTTGAGCATTACCTGCTGTGGCTGTCCCTGTTTGGAGAGGGGTTGAACTGGGCAGCCCTCCAACCTCAGCTCATCTCTAACTCTGCCTTGATACCACTTAAATTTTCCAGGCTGTCAGAACAAGATGAAAGGTCCAGGATGACAACTTCAGCTGTTGTGTTTTGTTAATTCAGGGAAACAGGAATTCTCCATTATAATCCCCAAAGCCACCACTGTTTAAAGTTCATGTACATCTCTTCCAGGTCATAGAAAATAGGGATGGAGAGGGAGCAGTGCAGGGACTTCAACAGATGGTGCAGTAATTTGGGGCTCTGTGGAGCCTGGTTTGCTGCTCTTGTGTCGTTCAAAATTGCTTTATAATCACTGTGTAAAAACTTTGAAGTAGTAAAGCCTACGATGGCAAGACATAGAACAATTACTTTGTTATGCATCGTCTTATATTGGCATATTTGTTTAATTAAATTCCTTGCTAATTAGAGATGTATGTACTTGTGTTAATTATTATTTGCTTAACACAATCAACAGTGTAATTCTTTTCAGAGAAGCCACACACTTTCTGGTTGAATAAAATTACTGATTCGTTGTGCTTTCTGAAAGAATAGTTGCTCCATTTTTGTCAAATGATAGGTTGCATTCTTTAATGTGAATGGAATTCAATTTAGACTAACTAAAACATAACATAATATATTAGATTTTTAATTGGTGATTAAGCAAAGAAAGGAAAAACTGGTTTGGTTTGAACCTCAGCACCAAGATGTGTATTTTTTCTTGCTGGATTACACAATCGGGTGGATCTGCTATTTATCACCCACCAAGACCTTTTTCCATCTGACAAAGAAAAACTACATTTGTCTTCTGTGTTGTGAGGCTTTGGAAGGAAACTACTTTCTCATGGCAGAAAAATGTAACCTGGTGGAACTTCTGACCTTTTGCCAAGCCCTTAATTACTTCTTAAAACCTAGAGTACTATAAATATATTATAGAGCCAGGGACCTATTTTGGCTTTTAATACTAAGCCCATTAGCTCTAATTTTGATCTTGTGAGTCCATATTTAGTTTTCTAAAACTGAAAGGAAAGTAATAACATAAATACCTTTAATCATGTTCAATAAGGAAGCTAATAACCAAGTATCTAATTGTTTCTCTGACTGGATGCTGCAAAACACGAGTAGAGGTTGTGTATGTACATACACCCACGCCCATATGTATCGTCTCTCTCCGTATCTGGCAAATATACCACTCTGTCTTTACAGCCCTGACTTCTGTAGGTTGTTTCTCATTTGAGCAGTGAGCTGCTGATCAATACTGCAAAATGTGTTTAGTGTTGGGGGATCACTGAACCTCGGTATATTAATGTATTTAAGTTGAGAACCTCGGGAAAGCGGTAAGAAAGAAGCAACTCAATAGACTTAATGCAGTAGGAGCAGATGGAGGAAATAATTCTTCTAAAGCAAAATACAAACATGGCCAGGATTATCTAGCAAGATAGAGAGGATTTGTTCACATCCTGAAAAGGTTTAGGGATGTTTCTTGGCATTTTTCAAGACAAAATGTGCCGTTGAGTGAGAACTTTATCAGTGGAGGAGCAGAATATTAATGAGTGTGGTGAGCCTACAAGGCTCTTAATCACCGAAATGGAACTGGGTAGATAATACAAACACTCCTGAGGTCTTCCTGCAGATTACACAGGAGCCATATCGGTTCTTCTTCCATACTGATTGAAATTAGTCATTTTTAACTTTGCCACAAAATCAACAGAAAGATCTTTTGTTAAAAAACACAAGTGCAGAACTTGGCTCATGGCTGTGTCCATCCAGTTGTAGCGCTGTCAGTCTTTCATTTAAATGCTGGTCTGTGACTGAGATTTCTTGGGAACAGAGGAGTAAAACCAGTAAGAGTTGCAAAGTATTTGGTTGCAACAACCCCAGG
>VXBZ01004359.1:4072-25628 GCA_013399135.1 Heliornis fulica | reverse complement strand
AAACACAAACATTTCCTCCCCCCGTCTTGTTGGAGGGGGGGGGGGGGGGTTGTTAATACTCCGGAGCTAAATTAGACAGCGGATCCAGCATAGGCCTCGGGCTTTGACATGTGTTTTATAATGACAGTTAATTAGATGCTGTCTGCAGCAATCATAGGCTGTCACTCCTAATCCATGTCTGGTAATGTGAAGGACAGAAGAACTTCCTCCCCCCTCCTTGCCCTAATTGAAATCAGTTGCCAGAATTAAGTATGAATATATGAGACAGTAGTTGACAGTTAACGTGGCCTTGCCACACATGCCACCAAGCAGGACCACAGCTCCTTCTGTGCTCTACGTGTGCTCTATACATGTGGGGGCTGCAGCAAAAGGAAAGGGATGTGATTTCCTGGTGGTACAGAGGAACATTTCCCAATCCCTCCCATCCCCAGCCTTTCTCAAAGGTTTCTGCTTGAGTCGCTGTATAACACTCAAGAGATGTCTAATCCACCTCATCTCCTCCAGTGGTGCTTCTCTCTTTCACCACAAGGGTAGTGGTTAGAAGATGTGGCTCAGGCTCTTAGAAGGAGGTCACAGNTCCATCCTCCTGACACTCACCCTTTACATATTTATAAACATTAATGAGGTGACCCCTCAGTCTCCTCCAAGCTCCAGAGCCCCAGCTCCCTCAGCCTGTCCCCAGCAGGAAGGTGCCCCACTCCATCATCTTGGTGGCCCTGTGCTGGGCTCTCTCAAGGAGTTGTGGGTCCTTCTGGAACTGAGGGGCCCACAACTGGACACAATACTCCATGTAGGGTCTCCCCAGGACAGAGTAGAGGGGGAGAAGGACCTCTCTTGACCTACTGGCCGCTCTCCTTCTAATCCACCCCAGGATGCCATTGGCCTTTTTGGCCACAAAGGCACACTGCTGGCTCATGGTCATAGCTATCTACTCATGGAAGCTTTGATGTAACTCAGAACATCCTGATCCCCAGCATTTTCTGGTGCTCACTGTGATGCTTCTGGAAAATTGTCTTCAAAGTAGCTGTAACATGAAACCAAGTTCTCTTTTTCCCACCTCTTTGTTTCCCTCTCTCCAGTCTTTCTGCTCATGCTCATGTCCTTTGGTTCTGGTAGGTAAAGTGAGGTTCTGTAGACCACAGGGTGGTTTGAAGATAAAAATTCTGGATATTTGGATACTATTAGGACTCACAGGTGTAGAACAGAATCAGCTTAACTAATCTTGGAGGATCCATGGAGGTAGCTAGGTGTAGTTCTCCTTTTACTGCTGAAGAACCAGGTGCAAATCAGTTATCACAACACTGGAAGAGAAGTATTTTCATCTGAATCAGGTAGAGCTGAAGATGGCTGGGATTTTAAATGGACAGTTGGCCACCTCCATGGTCTCAGAGCTGATATTCCCATGTAGCACAAGATATTGGACAAACTTCACTTTTTGTCCTTGCCAGAGTGGAAGGTCTGTAGACAGTCAATATTCAGGAGCTATGAGCTATGTATTGGATCTTAGAAAGCATCTTAATAACACTTCAAGTGTCCATCCTCTCTGACTGCCCTGTATCTCTGGCCTTTGCCAGCACAGCAGGAGGCACCATGTGCTTCCACCTGGGTTTGGAAGCCATGTTACTGGGCCACTATTCTGCCCATCAACTGGGTAGGCAAGATCAAGGGCCTGTGTACCAGAACAGGTTGAGCAAAGGCATCCTGGACCTTGAAATCATCATCATCATGGTTTCTAGATCAGTCCTCTAACTACTGATGTACTGGACTGTTGCTCAGCTACCCACAGGATATGGAAGTCCTACCTATAAGTCTGTTCTGAAAGACCATAATTTACAGTGTGTCCATTGGTTTAGGTTATATATTTTTTTATCCTCATCTTATTTGAGCTGAGGGCTACAAGTTCTTTGTCTGGTTTGGCTGCTGACATTGATAACAAAGGCTTGGTGGGATGAAAGTTGTCTTCAGTTGGTATTTGAAGGCACCAGTATGGCCTTCAGAGGGACTCTTCACCCTCAGTTGCTTTGCAGAGAGTGGAGGAACCCTATAGAGTGTGTGTGTTTGTTTCTGTAGGGGTTAGTTTGATGTCATTACTGAATATAACCTTTTTCCTGTAAAGCCAGTTCCACAGTTTGTTTTTTTAAAGGTGAGAGAAGTCCTCTCAGCCATCTTGTCTGACTTCCCCTTGCCAAGATCATGGCAGACTCTTGACAGTCTCTTCAGTTATCACAACATCTAGACAGCTCCAAAGTGTTTTCTCCTCCTGGTGGTTTTGCCCACCCTTCTTTCCCATACTGACCACTTGTTGTGATTCAGTAGTGACACAGAAATCATATAGATCCAGGCCAGGTTGGTGGCCTTGCCTGTGACAGGGGGGTTGGAACTCAATCCTTGGTGTCCCTTCCAACCCAGACCAGTCTGGGATTCTGTGATTCCATGATACCTGTTAGATGCTGAACTGTAAAATCTCTGATAGGAATTTTCAGGTTTAGGGCAGAATAATTCACCTGGAATTTCTAAACTCAAGACTCTTAAAACCAGAACTGTTGGCAGGTCTCATGCTACTCCAGAAATTTTGAAACTTTGGCTTCAAAGCAGTGATGTCTTTTTTGCATCACCAGGAGAAAAAAAAACCCCAAACCTCCACTGTAATTGCTTCATCTAATCCCTTATTAGCCTGTAATATGGTTCCTGTCATGTTGGATTTTTTTTTTAATTTAATTTAAATAAAATGCTAACAATATTTTGCTTCTAATTTATCCCCGTCCTGGCTGCTTCTGAGACTTATAAGTAGATTGTTATGGCATTAATTATGATTTCATGGTCAGGCCCTGTTCCTCAATAGGAATGATACAATTTTGCCCCCACTGTGTCTTCAAATAAGGAATCTACAAACAGCCCTATGATGTCTCCCACTGCTTTAGAAGATTTGATATAATGGGGGGATGATAAAGCAATCAAACAAATCCTATTTACGCATCCCTGAGAGTATAATTCATGCATCAGTGAGCACTGTCAATGGAAAATTACCTTTGGAGTTTAAATTTCCATTCCAAGTTGCATTATAATTTTGTTTTTGTAGGCTACAAGCTTTTCCTTTGTCAAGACCATGAAATTGATACCCAGTTGCCATTTCCACTGTACAAGCAAAAAGCTGAAATACAAAATATTTAATGTCGCTCGCTATAAATTGGTATTTTTTAATAGTTTACTCAATGCCACTGACTTTTGCACTTTGTTTCCTCAATAGCTCAAACTCACAGTCCAGTATGTGTGGAGATTTGTTCTTAAATCTAAATAATGAAAACAGCAGCTGGAAATTCATTTTCTGGGGACTGCTTGACACCCTCTCATCCTTCTGTACTCTTTCATCACCACCCGCTTGGGGCTCTGTTTGAAACCATAAAACCAAAGCACAAAAAAGCCCATGTGAAATAATGCAATAAATTTTAGCCCTATTTTTGCTGCCAGGAGCTGGTATGAAGCTGAGGACTGTTGTGGGCACATCAGGGGTTGGCTGGTGTCTGGCCTCGTGTCAAAGCGTGCCGAGATTTCATCTCCAAATTAAAGGGAGTTTCCAGCCTCCTGACCTGGGGGTCTGCATAGTGAGGATGAATCCCATAATGATGGGGGTTGGAAGGACCTCTGGAGATCATCCAGTCCAACCTCCTGCTAGAGCAGGAGCACCTCAAGAAGGCTGCCCTGGACAGCATCCAGATCACGAGGTTTGAAAGTCTCCAGAGATGGAATCACCACAACCTCTCTGGGCAGCCTGGCCCAGGGCTTTGCCACCCTCTCAGTAAAGAAGTTCCTCCTCAGGGTTAGGTGAAACTTCCTCTAGTCCAGTTTGTGCCCATCACCTCTTGTCCTGTCCCTGGGCATCACTGGAAAAAGACAGAGCCCATCCTCCTGACCCCTCAGGCATTTATGAACATTGATAAGATCCCCCCTCATTCTTCTCTTCTCCAGGCTAAGTAGTCCCAAGTCCTTCAGCCTCTCTTTCTAAGAGAGTTGTTTTAGTTTCCTCATCATCTTTGTTCCTCATCATCTGTTTGTCCCCTCTCCAGTAGTCCTTCTTGACCCAAGCAACCCAGAACTGCACACAATATTCCAGATACAACAGGTTGAAGATGAGTGTGTTTGTCACAGACCTAAACTCCAGAAGATAAAGGTTTGGGAAGGGTATGAGGGTTCATGCTTTTCTAAAGAAACAAAGACTTTCAGTGGGGCTGCTCTGCTGGTGAGGTGGCTGTCACTGGACAAATGTGGTGTAGTAAGTGGAGGTGCTGGGTCTTCCAAGCTTCTGTCTTTGGGTTTGGTGTTTTTTCTTTCAGGCAGTGCTTGGCATCTGTGCTGTGTGAGATCATCCTCTGGGTTTCATCCATTTATCAGCTTTTAAATAGTTATAGATCCATAAGACATTTTGGAAAGCAGGTCACTGCTATCCATGTTTTACAACTAGAGAAACCAACTCAACAATTTGTGGGAGTCGTGGGGAACCTCACTCAAGGTCAGGAATAGGCTCAAGGATCTTAGTTCTTCCTTCTGCTTTGTTGAATACATAATGGTTGGTCTTCATAAAAGTCTTTTATCTGCCAAAGAAACTCTGTCTGGGAAATAGGTGTGTTCCCTGTGTCTCTGTGGAAGTTCAGGAGGACTTCAGTCAGTCAAACATAGCAAGAGGATATCTGTAAGTACATTCTGAAGTTCTTGTTGAATCTGTCCATAGAAACCATGTACTGAGAAACTGTGCCAGGGCAGGTTCAGATGAGATGTCAGGAAGAAATTCTTCTCTGAAAGAGCTGTTTGGGTGTGGGACAGGCTGTCCAGGGAGGTGGTGGAGTCCCCATCCCTGGGTGTATTGAACAGATGGATGGATGAGGTGCTTAGGGATGGTTGGACTCGATGATGTTAATGGCCTGTTCCAGCCTTGTGATTCTGTGATACTAAAGTGTCTTTCATCATGGAAGAACTAAGCTGTGTAGTTGGTTGATATCCTTGATCATAGTAGAGCAGCGTAAACATTCCTGCTGGGCTTGCTCAGGATGGTCTTCTGTTTTGGTAACTGGAAAAAATTATGGTCTGGTGGTTAAAACTAGGCCATGTCATACAGTTCCTAAGTTCTGGATTTTATTTTTTAACAATACAACAATACTGTGATGACCCAAGGGCTGGAGCTTCTCTCCTACAAAGACAGGTTGAGAGACTTGGGCTTGTTCATCCCAGAGAAGAGAAGGCTCCAGGGAGACCTCCAAGTCCCTTCCAGTACCTGAAGGGACCTACAGGAAAGCTGAGGAAAACTGCTTGTAAGGGCATGGGGTGATAGGACAAGGAGCAATGGTTTTAAACTTGAGGAGGACAGGTTTAGATTAGGCATTAGGAAGAGAAGCTTCTTGGGGTGGTAGATCACTGATTACCCAGAGAGCTGATGGAGCCTCATCTCTGGAGACACTCAAGGTCAGGCTTGATGGGGCTCTGAGCAACCTGATCTAGTGAAGATGTCCCTCCTCACTGCAGGGGGTTGGACCTTTAATGGTCCCTTCCAACCTAATACATTCTGTGCTTCTGTGATTAAACCAGAGACCCAACTGCATTTAAATATGTTTGCTGAGATTCCCCTTAATTTCTCTTTCCAAAGCTTGATTCTCAAAACTCCAACAGTCCTGGTACCTCCTGGAAACACATCTCATAATGTCCCAATCCTGCTTGCTCAGAGTGTGGTGGAAGAGCTCTTTTGGTGAAAGGACCAGCCTAGGGGATCACAACTAACTAACAAAGTGATTTTCTAATGATTTTTGTCTTCAGTCTTCGGGCAGACTTGTCCTGGATTGTTTTCCAGAGCCCAAGTGTGAAGGGGTGACCTCAGTGCTGCTGCTCTTGCTGCACCATGCCCTTGGGGTGGGAGTAGAGTTAAGAGTCTCCATGTGCTGCAGGTCTTCCCATCTTTATCAAACAGCCTTTCAAATGAGATTTGAGATTTGGCCAAGTGCTGAGAAGACATTTACATTTTTTTCCAACACATCAGCTCTGATCATCAAGGAAAAATTAATCATATGGTCACTTTTTATTCAGAGGACATAATAATGGGATAAACAGCTTTTTCTTTCTGAACATGCCTTTTCTTATGTAACTTCAATCATTCTTCTTTCTCATTAACCTAATTTTTGGGTCATCGGTTCTTTAAGGTCGTAGGAAAAGAAGGAGGTGAAAGAAGAGAGCAGACAAGAGGGATGAAGTACAAGAGACATTATTAATTTTTTAATTAACTTTTCTTGACTCCATTCAGATATTACTCTACTGTCAACACAAGGCTTTGTAAATTCAAAGAACCACAAGGGTTTTTTTGGATCAAGATCAAGTGTCAGTGCCTCTTTCATGTTGAATGCATCTTCTACTGAGCTATAAATTACTTTCCAGTATAACATCCTGTGATCCTAAGGTAGGGATGAACAAAATGGGTAAAGGAATGTGGAAAGTTTTCTGTTACCTAAATCCAAAACTCAAACCAAGTTCTCAGAGACCTGAGAGGTTCACCACAGCTCCAGGATTCCCAGTTTAGGCTGATGTCCTTAGCTGAGTCTTAAAGCCAGGCAGCTCTTTGTTCTCAGAGCATCCTTGAGCCATGTATGTCTTCAGTTTTCAGTGAGTTCCACTAAATACTGATACCACTTTTGGAGGAGGTAGAAGTCAAGAATTTGCATCTCACAGCACTGTTATTCTGTTGCTTTGATATATTCTGTATTTTGTATCTCCTCAGTCCCCTTCCCACATTGTGTCCCTTTTTATCACCACTAGTTTAATGCCCACTGGGTGGAGGACTGTATTTCGTGCCTGCTGCTGGATGGAGGCTTTCAATGATCTGTAGCTTGTTTTCCTCCTCCCATTCATATTATGGTACAGTGGTGCCTAAGGACAAATTCAGGGATAGATCTCACAGGTGATGGATCCGTTGGGAGTGACAGAGACACTGGATACCTCCATCTCTTCACCAAGCTCTCTCTTCTCTGTTTTCTTTTCTCCATAATCACTGCCAGCAGGTTAACATTATATTCATTCATTCTCATTTTCATCACTTTGTGTCCTGTTTCCTTCCACTTTTGCTTCTGTTTAATACTTTCACTGGAAACCATGTGTCTCCAGTATCACACACATGGCTTTTAAAGATAAGCTGATCTGTAGCTGCTTCAGAGGAGTGTATCTCAAACAGTGTGGATTTGCAATACAAATACATATATATATATGTATATAAAAAGAGGTGAATGCATAGAATTGGCAGAATCCTGCATTTATTTAAAGTTTTATGTAGGCCTGTCTGCTGCTGCATGTGTACTTCTGCTTTGCTATCTGTGCAATTATGATTATATCGATAACTCTATGTGTGTGTAAATATATATATATATAGAGAGAGAGAGAGAGAGGCAGGAGGAAACTGAGAAGAGACTAATCTTAAGCTATTATTTCATCAGGGGCTGAGTGCTGCATGCTAATGGTAAAGGGGGGAAAAAAAACCCCAAGGAGAAGTGAGCTGTTGGATTCCTCTTCCCAGTCCTCCCGCTCCCCTCATCGGAGTTTCTGTCTGAGCAATATGGCATAGTTGGAGACTCCATCTGGAGAGCTGACAGCACAGGCTGGTTATAATAAAGCTTTCAGCCTTCTTCCCCAAGTCTGTAATTAAATGACATCACAGAGTCTTAAATGCATCTGCTGTAAAAGTCAGAAGGCTAAAACATCCCATTAAAGGGAGGAGAGTGTTTCCCGGTGTTAGAGAAACTCAAGTGTGGAACTGCTCCAGGAAAGCTGTTTTAAACCTGCTTGAGCATGGTTCATTGTAGGAAGAGTTGTAGGCTGGTAAGTGTGTTACTGGTTCAAGTTCTTAAGACCCAAAATGTAGCTTGAAAAGCAGCCTGTTGTGCTCAGGGAGATGTAGCTGTGTCTGTGTATGTGTGTGTGCCTGCAATCTCTGCATGTGTATTTGAAGCAGCATGTCTGGGGGGTTTAGGTGTTTGGTATAGATGGTTTGGGCAGTGGTCCAAAAAGAGTGATTGTGTGTGTGTGAGTGCTGAAGGGGGAAACCACAGAGAGAAAAAAAAGTTGAGATTAATAGATGTATTTTCTTTACAGAGCCTGAGAAGCAGAAATAGGTACTATGAAGTGGTGTTGAGTAATTAGATGTTTTCTCTCTTTCTGTCTATTCTCTTGAGTCATTTTTGTTGCCATCAGAAGCATAACTAAGGAAATGCATGCTAAAAGTAGATTGCTTTCAATGTGACCATGCCTCCTAGACAGATAAATGAAAAAATTATTTGCAAAGAAACTATAATTTGGACTTACCAAATTATTTGGAAGGACTGGAAGGTTTCCTTATCAAAGCACCCTAATTTCCATGTAAGAAGTTTGGTTTTTTTTTTTTTACTTCTGGTGCTTCAAAAGTACCTAGGGATATATTTTTATTATTTCTCTTCAACTTTTTAACCATTAGAAATATTGATTATACAGCTGTAATTTCTAAGCTACTCCAAGTGTAAGATAGAACATTTTATGGCCATCTTGGACCCGGACAGAGAGAGATGAGAGTTTCTTTCCAAAGATCAAGCAGGGTTTTGGCTTGTAAGATACAGATAAGATTTACTGCCTGGGAGGGGGCTGCTTTATCATGCAGGAGGATTTCTCTCTGTAGCTCCACCTCAGGTTTGAAGCGCTCAAGGCTTCACCTTAACCTGTGTTGTCATTTTTTTCCCATTTTATCTGGGGTCCTAGAAATAAGATCATAAAACATTAATTAACCAGGTACACAGTGGTACCATTCTGAGGCATTTACTCTCCTACACTCTTTCCAGTTACTTCCCAAGCTGCTTCTCTTACTAAACTGTTTTACTTCTGCTGCCTGATTCATTGGAGATCACCACAGTCCAGGATTTTACAAGCTCCCCCTTCCCCTCCACGTATGTGTTACGATGATGGGCTGCACCGAGCTGTCCAGCTGTTGGAAGAGTGACTCTAGGCAGGACAGCTGGAGTTGATGTACAGCTGTGGGAAAGGAGATTGTGAATCCAAAGATATCTTAATTTGTTTCATACCATGTTAAGGAAAGATTTAAGTTTAGCTTTAGGATGTAGCACATCCATTTTACGCCTCAAACTAGATCGGATGCTCTGTGTAAATTCACTGGGGAAATTATCCTTTATAACTCCTACTTTAAAGAAAAAGAAATAAAAACAAACATGAATCCAAAAGCTAAGAAACCCTGGGTGCTGCAAAGATAGGAACAGATAAGATTGTTTCTATTGTTTGTGGAGCACTGGAACAGGTTGCCCAAGGCAGGTGGTGGATGCCCCTGGATCCCTGGAGACGTTCAAGGCCAGGTTGGATGAGGCCCTGAGCAAGCTGATCTAGTTGGGGGTGTCCCTGCTTCTTGCAGGGGGGTTGGACTAGATGACCTCTGGGAGTCCCTTCTAACTAATCATTCTATGATTCTATGATTTTCACAGAATAATAGAATGTGTCAGGTTGGAAAGGACCTTTAAAGGCCATTTAGTCCATCCCCTCTGCAGAGAGCAGGGACATCTCCACTAGATCAGCTTGCTCAGAGCCCCATCACACTCTCATTTCCAGCCAAAATGAGTACTCAGCTCATTAATCATGAGTGTTGGCTCTTCATATTCTGGCTATCCCAGCATCATGCATACTTGTGGCAAAGATGCCCTCATTTAACATACATGGTCTGGGAGAACTTTGGGGAAATCCAGAGAGCTGTCATTCAGAGCATAGATTCCTTCCATCAGGCAGCAGCAACCCAGAAAGGACTCTGTGTGTGTTGAACCACAGGCTTTGAATAGAAAAAATCTTTCCAAATTGAAAATAATACTGAAAAACCCCAAGACACTACTCAGAAGCAGCAAACAGGAGGGACAGAGCAGAGGTTGCACACACTGAGTCTCTCTGTGTTGGCAATAGCCATGTCCTTTCCAGAGGAGGGGAACTCAAAGTCCTGCTGGGATGTGCTTGTGTTGGCATGGACCTCCAAGGCATGAGGCAGTTCCTCACCTTCCTCAGCAGTAGGATCTAGGTGATGTCTTCTGCTCATAGGTGTTGTGCTATTGATCTGTGTTCACACCACCAGCTCATTGTCTGGGATTTTGGGAGGGAGAGGGGTGGTTTGTGTCCTCTTTGTTGTTTCCTAGTCTCTAAGCCTCTGGAAGTCTGCTTCAAACTGTGACTGAGCCTCAAGGCTCATAAATAGGAAAACAAAGGAAAAAAAAGAGTCAACATTTTTAATTCTCAGAGTTTCTAGATTGATTTCATTGGAGTCTGACTCACTCCTTCATGTTTATGAGATGCTGTATTGTACATCTGTAGAGTTGTCAAGTCCAGCCATGGTGCTCTGTACATAAACCTAATAGCAGCATTTATTTTAGGATAAATATTAAAGGAACAAATCATGATATGGACTTTTTTTCCCTTCTTATTCATGCCTGATCTAAAATAAAATCTCTTCTTTTTAATGGCTGGAGAGAATAAATGGGATTGTTTTGGTATGACTTCTGCTACAGTCATCAGTTTTGAAGGTCCAAGTGAGCCTGTAGAAGATGTGGCAGGCTGCAGAAGTGCATTATCCCACTTTTTTCCTTATTTATTTGGCCTATGAAAATAAATATGTTGCTATCAGGAGATCATGTTATAGATACTGCAGCCATTGTTGTTTTCCTCTACTGGTAGACTCCAGTTTGGGCCAACATTTCCTGGTTTTCTGGGTTTGTGCTGCTTCTCAAAGGCCAAACATCATCCAGTTGTTTAGCTTTGGAGTCATCATTCCAGTTTGTAAAAGGAAAAAAACCCACCTTATTTAGTGTATGGTCACATGCCCTTCCCAGGACTGAAGGGATTCCACTAATCTGAAATTAAACTGTGAGAAAGATCATCTCAAGAGCTTTTCTCTGCATATATTTCTCTCTATTCATAAGGAACAAAGTCCTGAAAAGTTGAAACCGTCTCTGCAGGTCATGTTTTACATCAGTTCTAGGTCCAAGATGACACAGAAGCAGTTGTGGGTAACTAGGCTCTGCTTTGAAGCTATGGCTTCAGCAAGGAGGTGGGAGGACATGAGAACTAGATGTCACCTTGACCTTCTGAGTTATCTATTTTCTGTTCAGTAGGGCCTGTTGTGACAGGACAAGGGGTGATGGTTTTAAAATAGAGGGAGGGAGATTTAGATTGGAGATTAGGAAAAAGTTCTTTGCTGTGAGAGTGGTGGAGCACTGGAACAGGTTGCCCAGAGAGGTGGTGGATGCCCCTGGATCCCTGGAGACGTTCAAGGCCAGGTTGGATGAGGCCCTGAGCAAGCTGATCTAGTTGGGGGTGTCCCTGCTTCTTGCAGGGGGGTTGGACTAGATGACCTCTGGGAGTCCCTTCCAACTCTAATCATGCTATGATTCTATTGTGGCTCTCCTTCCCCAATCTATCTGACAGCACTTTTACCGCGTAGTTTTTCTCCAGATGAAAGTTTCTACCACACTGTTGTGCCAGAGAATTTACCAAGCCCTGATACATACATAAAAACTGTCAGGTGAGGCTTTCTGAGCCCCTCTCTCTTCTCAACACAGGTATCTCCGACTCCAAAGCCTAACAATGCCCTTCCGCCGCTGCCGCTGTATGACCAGCCCCCCGCCAGTCCCNTATATTGGTTATTATTATTACTACTACTACTACTACTACTACTACTACTACTATTAAGTAAGGCTTCTAGGTAGAAGAGGTGTATATGGACATAAGGAATCAAATCCAGGCAGCACTGGAGAAACACAAAGGAGAGGATTGGGTTAAGGCCTCTCTGGGATTACAAGTGCCTCCGATGGAGTTTTTAGCCTGGTCTACATATTGCTGCAGACTGAAACACGTGTTCACCCAAAAGGTCATGGGTGATGGGTGGATTGTTTCTCAGCTCTACTGGGATAAACAGGATCCTAATAATCAGATATGATAGTCTGGCTCTTTGGAGCACAAGAATAAATCCCAGGATATTTTTGCAGTGCAATAAGACTTGTGCCTGCAGAGCATGAAACACAAATGCAGTCTTTTAGAAGGCAATTTTCCATATCAGGATTTCACCATCAGAGTGCTTTAACATATATATTTTCAAATGCAAATGGTGCTTTGGGGCATTTTAGTTGATATTTTACCCAGAAATCTTCCTAAAAGCAAATACTAGGTACTTTCTGAAGTAGGACCTTTTTTAGGTCTTGTACATGACACCTAGAATAGATATATTCTGAAAATGTATTTCTTCACAAGAATAAATGTGGCATAATAATACATTTGGAATACTAATAAATTATTCACAGCATTCAGCACTATTCACATTAATAGTTAGAGGATGAAGATGAAGTGCAGAGGAGTAAAACAATTCACACAGGCTGGCTGAGCTAGGACAAGTACTAAGATCCTGATTCCTGGTGTGGTTTTTACAATGTAGAAAAACAAAATTCCTGGAGAAAAATCCAACATAAAATTGTAAAAATATCTATCCTGTCCATAAAGTTGCAGAATCTGCACTGCTACATTTCCCATAGTCACATTTTTACCCAGTTTTGATGATTGATGTGAGAGTTGCAAGAAGAGAATGTCAAGAGTCTGGGGACAATTTAAAATGCAGGTAGCCACAAAGGAGCATTTTATAACAGAAAAAAAAAGTAATATTTTGTAAGATTACAGTTGAATGATATCATTGTGGTTCTCTGTATTTATTTCCACCTCTTATAGAATCATAAAATTTTTAAGGCTGGAAATGACCCCTAAGATCATCCATTCCATCTTTCCAAGTTCCAAAAACTTTCCCTGAGGTCTGTTGTGCCTTGAAGGAATATAAACACAAACATGAGACTTTATTTGCAGGGTGACCTCTGAGTTGAGACCAGGACAACACCTGCCCCTGTCACTCTCAGGAGCACCCTCACAGCCCAATAAATGAGTGGGTTTTTGCCATCTCTAGCCAAAGGCCACAAGATTTGTGTTGCCCCTGTGCTACTGTTGTTGTAACTGGACTACTAAGAACTCCTTGCTATAATTTGATATAATTGAGAGTTAATTAGACTAAAAGCTCCCTGGCTCTGTGCATGTGGTGTGTCCTTTCTGCAGTTTTTGAGTGTGACACCAAATCACAGTACACTTTCTATCTGGGAAGATGAGGTACCAGAAAGCTGCCATCCCATTTCAACTGGAGTTGTGCTGGCTGGCAGGCAGGGTGGGATCACCGTGCTTGAAAGCCTGTTATGTCAGCCCATCTGTTACGTATCCTTAATTAGTCTAATTCCCATGTAGTCATAAATGGGAGTTTCCCCATCCTTGTGGTGATTTTCTGCATGTTTCAGAGGAGAGTTCTTCTCTCAGTGTGTAACACCACAGGAGATCTCATAGATCATAGAATCATAGAATCATAGAATTTTAAGGCTGGAAATGACCACTAGGATCATCCAGCCCAACCATTAACCTACCGCCACCAAGTCTACCCTTAGACCATGTCCTCAAGCACCGCATCTCCCCGTCTGTTAAACCCCTCCAGGGATGGGGACTCAACCCCCTCCCTGGGCAGACTGTTCCAATGCTTGAGGACTCTTTCAGGACAGAAGTTCTTCCTAAGATCCAACCTAAATTTTCCCTGGCGCAGCTTGAGGCCATTACCTCGAGTTCTGTCACCTGTTACTGGGGAGAAGAGACCAACCCCCACCTCACTGCAACCTCCTTTCAGGGAGTTGTAGAGAGCAATAAGGTCTCCCCTCCGTCTCCTCTTCTCCAAACTAAACACCCCCAGCTCCCTCAGCCTCCTCATAGGGCCTGTTCTCCAGACCCTTCCCCAGCTCCCTCAGCCTCCTCGTAGGGCCTGTTCTCCAGACCCTTCCCCAGCTCCCTCAGCCTCCTCGTAGGGCCTGTTCTCCAGACCCTTCCCCAGCTCCCTCAGCCTCCTCGTAGTGCCTGTTCTCCAGACCCTTCACCATCCTCGTTGCCCTTCTCTGGACACGCTCCAGCACCTCAACGTCCTTCTTGAAGTGAGGGGCCCAAAACTGGACCCAGTACTCGAGGTGAGGCCTCACCAGTGCAGAATACAGGGGGATTATCACCTCCCTGCTCCTGCTGGCCACACTGTTCCTGATCCAAGCCAGGATGCCACTGGCCCTCTTGGCCACCTGGGCACACCAAGGGCTCATGTTTAGGTGGCTGTCAACCAACACCTCCAGGTCCCTTTCCGCCAGGCTGCTCTCCAGCCACTCCTGCCTGCAGGGGAACAATTCACATCTCCTTATGGCATGGAAAATGCTTTTCCCAGGCACTGACTTACGGAGGCTGAAGTCGGCCGTAGAGTCACCGTGAGCACGGCTGGGCAGTTTGCATCCCATGTTGTGACAGGCTGGAGAGCTGGGCAGGGAGAAGGGGCATGAGATTGAACAAGGGACAGTGCAGGGTCTGGCTTCTGGGGAGGGACAACCCCAGGGACCAGGATGAGTTGGGGACTGGCCTGTTGGCGAACAGCGCGGGTGCTCTCATGGCCAAGAAGGCCAATGGCATCCTGGAGTGTATTAGACAGAGGGTGACTAGTAGGCCAAGAGAGGTCCTTCTCCTCCTCTACTCTGCACTGGGGAGACCTCACCTGGAGTATTGTGTCCAGTTGTGGGCCCCTCAGTTCCAGAAGGGCACAGAACTATTTGGAAGAGCCCAGGGCAGGACCAGCAAGGTGCTGGCGGGAGTGGGACACCTTCCTGCTGGGGACAGGCTGAGGGAGCTGGGGCTCTGGAGCTGGGAGAAGAGGAGACTGAGGGGTCACCTCATTAACATTTATAAATATGTAAAGGGTGAGTGTCAGGAGGATGGATCCAGGCTCTTCTCAGGGATGGCCAGTGACAGGACAAGGGGAAATGGTTCCAAACTGGAACATAGAAAGTTCCATCTTAATATAAGGAGGAACTTTTTCCCTGTGAGGGTGACAGATCACTGGAACAGGCTGCCCAGAGAGGTGCTGGAGTCTCCTTCTCTGGAGACATTCCAGACCCATCTGGACACGTTCCTGTGGGATTTCCTCTAGATGATCCTGCTCAGGCAGGGGGTTGGACTGGATGATCTGTCAAGGTCCCTTCCAACTCCTGACATTCTGTGATTCTGTGAAAAGGCTCTAAAACCTCAGAAACATCTTACTGCCCTCTTCCAGCCCTGATTTTTGAGCTTGGTAGGGAGTGTGTCTCATTGCTATGCTGCATTTGGTTCTCCAGTTCTGCCTCTGTGTCCAGAGATAATTTTGCTCCCTCTGAAGCACGAGTCCTTTAATCTGGTAGGCTGTGATCGAGAGCCCTGGCGTTCCTTAGGCTGTTCTTACAGCACCATCTCACACAGTTATGTGTTCAGAGGGTGGAATGCTGCTCCTAATGTGCTACAGATCATCTGTGCAAAGTAATTACAGGGTAATAAAACTGACAGTCATAGGGACATAAAGTGACGTGTACCAGGGTCAGGAAATAGTTTTCCCGATGGCAATAAAGCCCTTACATGTTTATACCATGTTTTACAGCAACTGCACTCGATTAGGCTAGTGAATTGTTTGTGTTCTATAAGGATCACTCTGTGTCCAGAAACCAGCTGTCTGGGCAGAAGACATCATCTCTCAGTAATTCCTTCTTTCAGTTTTTAAGATCAGGAGATGAAAAAAAAAAGATGTCACACACAAATTGAACTGCACAGGAATTGGTACAGTTTGGAAAAATGTAACTCCTGATTTTGGAGAGTGTTGAGGACATTGAATCAAGTATCATCACTCCTTTGGGAAGAGGAATTAGAAGCTTAATGGTGGTTCAGCATCCCATTCATCTGCAGTGTTGGTGCTCAGCTCTGTAGCCATGCAAATCATTTCTCCTCTTAAGCATCAGTTCTTAGATGTGGCCAAGCCCTGGCTGCTGAGAGATTTGGGTAGTCAGAGGCAATTCAGACACCAGCTTTTCATCTGTATTCACCCTGGAAGCTGTTTCTGTTTGTCACAAGCATGTTTTGCAAGCTTCTCTCTCTGTAAAATGAACCCAGGGATCCTCATCTCAACCCTTCAGAGTAAGAGTGGTGGGTAGTGGAACCACGGTGTAATTTCCCTGCTCTACAAGGTTGTACAGTAAACTCTTGGTCATGTCTTTTCCTGCAGCTCTGGCTCTGCAGACAAGGTGTGCACATACTAATGACTTAGAGCCTGGAGCACAGCTGGTTCTTGGATCATTTTCCTGCCTTCCTAAACTGTGCTATTAGCGTGCCCAGTTGAGTTAAGATCTTCTGCCAGCTTCATAATGAACGTGATTAGATTGAAACTGTGTGCAGCTTAATGGCCCCTGGCTTGACTGGTGCTCACCATCTCAAAAGTGCAGTATCTCAACTCTGGCAGCTTCTCTACAGGATCACTGTGTCCCTGTGCAGGTCACCGTGGTCACGGATCCGTACGCGTTGGGTGCCAGGTCCGTGGCGTGAGAGCCACCAAGATTTCCTTTGGGATGTTGCCAGAGGTCAAAGGAGAAGTGTTGGTGCTCAGATTGCACTCTTGATTTGTGCTTGCTTACCTGCATGTCCTCAAGAGGTCTGTGTTGTGTGCACTCTTCTCTCATAACTTCCATGTGATGGGTATGATGAAAACCCAACCCAGGTCAGTGGCATCTCAGGTCACCTCTGTGCTCAACGTGACAATCGTTAGGGATCCTGGTGGGATTCCTGTAGGTTACTCACACACATGGAGAAAACAATGTGTGACCATGAGCCAGCAATGTGCCCTCATGGCCAGGAAGGCCAATGGCATCCTGGGGTGGATTAGAAGGGGGTAGCCAGTAGGTCAAGAGAGGTCCTCCTCCCACTCTACTCTGCCACGGGGAGACCCCACCTGGAGTATTGTGTCCAGTTGTGGCCCCTCAGTTCCAGAAGGAGCCAGAACTCCTTGGAAGAGCCCAGTGCAGGGCCACAAAGGTGATGGAGGGAGTGGGACACCTTCCTGCTGAGGACAGGCTGAGGGAGCTGGGGCTCTTCAGCTTGGAGGAGACTGAGGGGTCACCTCATTAATGTCTATAAATATGTAAAGGGTGAGTGTCAGGAGGATGGATCCAGGCTCTTCTCAGGGATGGCCAGTGACAGAACAAGGGGAAATGGTTCCAAACTGGAACATAGAAAGTTCCATCTTAATAGAAGGAGGAATTTTTTTCCATGTGAGGGTGCCAGAGCCCTGGAACAGGCTGCCCAGAGAGGTTGTGGAGTCTCCTTCTCTGGAGACATTTCAGACCCATCTGGACATGTTCCTGTGGGATCTACTCTAGATGATCCTGCTCGGGCAGGGGGTTTGGACTGGATGACATTTTGAGGTCCCTTCTAACTCCTGACATTCTGTGATTCTGTGATTAATTGATCCCTTAATTGATAAAAGTCAGGAGCTGAGTTAGCTATAGCAACTGAAATCTCCTCAGGTTCAGATGGAGAAGTACCAGAGGTGGAAGGGTGTCTTTTTATAGTGGAGGTCAATGTACTAATTTTCTCCCAGGGACTCTCGAACCAACATCTTTCCCATTTGCAGAGCAACAGGTGTTTGTTATGACAAGCTGTTAAGAAACAAGATTTTTTACTCTTTGCTCCTAATTTTGACTGAGCTCTAAGGAGGCTTTGTATTTATTTACTCTTTGTTCCTGATCTTGATGTGGCCTTAGGCTTATCATGTTTGCCCTTAGAACAGGGAAAGAATAGGCAGAGATGGGCTTACTGCATAATATAGTTACTCCTAATCAGCAAGGAGCAGAATAATTTAGGAAAGTTGATGATGTACTTAATGACCATGATTTTTTCCTCAAACCAAGACCATAAAATTGTTCTCCTCAGCAAAGAACCTTAAAGTTGCCTGCTTAAAATGTGTCAGCAGATTAATGCCTCCCTCTTTGTAGTGCAGTCACCCCCCTGTTCACTCCAACCATGTGTTTATGGGTCCTGGCACTCTCTGAGCATTTTTGTTGATGCCAGGATGGCAGGGAGTCTCAAGAACTACCAAACAAACTCATTGTCCTTGGGGATGAGGATGGCAGAAGAGGAACCCAAGTCATTGCAACATGGATCTGGCCAGTTCCCTCATTGGGCTCTCTGTGTGTTTCTTGAGGCTGCCCATGACTTGTCTATGGAGACACTGTGACCTCAGGAAGACTTTTATGTTCCTGTTTCTAGGCCTGTGGCACACATACATATTGTTCCTGGGTGTTCAGCAGTAGCTACTCTTTGCTTCAGAGCCCTTACTTGTAGAATTCACCACTTTTACTAATATTCTATGGTGTATAAGTAGACTTGCACCACTGGTGAATTTGGCTGAGAGACAGAGCAGCTTCTTTGGTTAGCCCAAGGTTGTCCCATCCAGATTCTCATGGCAGGCAATAAGGTATATGGAATTGACTTATGATCTACTCCATCTGATGTCTTTCAGGGCCATATCTTGGACAGCTTTGGATACAGGATTAAAATGTGAAAAGGAAGTGTAAGGGTTGGATGTTCATCCCTTGATGGTCTCCCACAGACTTCTGGGGTGATGGTGTCTTATTTCCTACTGGAAAATGGAAATAGTCCAGGCATGTGGAGGGAGAAGGGCTGTCCAAGGAACTGCATTTCCCAAATCCTTGCAAGGACACAAGGCTGTGGGATATTGACCATCCTACAACTGGTAATTGAACTGGGCCTTCTGTCCATTTGTCCACAATGAGAGAGGAGAGCCAGAATCACTCATCAGCCTCTCACTGTAGATCCTGTAGAGCTGCAATGACTAAGTTAGGAGTCGGTAGTGGAACATCTAAATTTGGCCCTAAATGCTCCTGGAGACAGTATTTCCACCAAGCCCCAATACTCCAGGACATCCCCAGATGAGCCCTGGAGTTAGAATCTCTTAGTCTGGGCTTTTCATTTGCCCCAGTGTGTTTTTTTTGGAGTAACCCCTGGTTGGCCACAGCTCCATGGGCACCCTGGAGGCCAATCAGTCAGCTGGATGATAATGAAAGATCTCTCCATCTGTCCTCTTGTTTAATGGAGTGTCAGCACACAGCAAATAGGAAGTAATTGGCTTGACAGACACACAGCCAGTTACTCAGCTGTTTGCTCTCTGATTGGGAAAAGCAGAGGAGCAGAGAGGTGTAGCAGAGCTAATCTGATAGTGGCTGTTGTTGCAAGCTCATGCAATCTGCCACACCGAATTCACAGGCTTTGGAACCGCTGGCTGCTTGGAGTCGTTCCTCACTGCTGTCCTCTCCAAAGCCATCCTTGCATTCATATTACAAATCATTATAATGCAATCTAATAAAAAACAGTTTGCATAAAGATGGTGCCCATTTATAAAGCTGTCACCACAGCTACTCTATTAATAGAGCCATTTTAAAGATTTATAGTCAGCATATGTTACTTTTTACAGGGGCCAGATTGAGAGCTGTGGGGTTTGAGCACAAAGAATGTGCCACCAGATCAGATTTAAAAATAAGATGAGTAATAAGTTAATTTTTACAAAGCTGTTGTGCTCAGGAGAGACTTTGTAGTTGGGGGAGGTATCATTCCATTTCAGTGGTGGTCAACAATTAGGTATAATATGACATTAAAGGAAATAGGATTCAATAATATAAAAAGTTAAACTTGATGAACTTTGTATTTCAGATCACTTTGTGTAATAGGATGACATTAGATGATGGCTCTGTTAGCATCTTTATTGAGGCATGATGCTGAAGTATTTTATGTGCATTTAATGGAACCCCAAAATATTTCCCTGCAGCAGGCAGTCATTCATTTAGGTTTGACTGCCAAGGTTGTTCAAAATTATAATGGTTTTCAAGCAAGACCATATTTTCTATCTTGCACAGTACTGAATACATCAGTAGTAGTGAAGTTATGTTATCTACTGTGTTTTTTATGGGAAGTAAAGCACTGCCCTTACTTGTATTATAAGTTAGAAAAAGAAAAAAGAGGTGGGATCCTACAGGTTTGATTCTTCTGGTCAGAAAGGTTTGATTCTTCTGGACAGAAAGGTTTGATTCTTCTGGACACAAAGCACCTCTAAGTGTACTTGTGCCCTGGGTTCACGTAAAATAAATACATTGCCAAAGTTCTATAGAGAGAGAGATTGATTGGCAATGGTTAGTACATTTATCTTCTGGCTTCTGCAGGATTGGATTTAAATTACAAATGGATCCACAGTGGGTAATTTAGTTCAGTGGTCATTTTGGATTATCATCTCCATCGTGAAGCAATCTTACAACTTTGAGGCAACTGTCAGGCTTTGCTCAGCATCTCTCTAGTTTTGGGTAGAGACTTATGGTTTCAGGGACCAGACTGAAGAGATTTGGTGGTGAAGCTTCAGAAGAGGAAAGGGGTGGCTGGTCATAGGAGCTGTATAAACTTAAAGCACAGAATTATTTTATATTTTTAATTTTTTTTTTCAATGACAAATAATGACCTAGTAGCTAATCCAAGCTGTGTATCAGGCTGAAGGTGAAAGATGTTGAGCTGCACATCACGGCTCTGCTGCTCCTGTTCACTGGTGGGGAAGGCTTTCTTTGTACCTGGATGTGCACAGTTGGGGTTTATTGGTGTCTTAATGATCCCTTCTGCAGGTTTCAGGATCTTTTGCTTTGCAGATATTTATTGTTTGCTGCAGTAATGGGGAAACTGAGGCTCTTTTCACCTAAACAACCCAAAAATGTTATTTGGTAAATTAGGAAGAGACAAAAACATTTGGCCACAGGATTTTATTTCCAAGGTGATATTGTAAAGAACCTGTGTCTGCTCAAAAGGATTAAAAAGAGGTTAACAGCATACAGGCAGTAAAGCTGATTTATATTTGTTCTCAAAATGAACAACCCCCAGTGACATCTGAAGAGGTTTTTGTCTCGATGCCGCGGGGTGCAAACCCATTGCTCAACAAATCTGCTATGGAGAGTCTTTAGGATCTGAGCAAAGCTCTGGTCTCTCAGTTTGATCAGAGAGACCTCTGCAAAGTTGTGGAGCCAACTGAATTCCTCTGCTTTAGAGGCACAAAAGGGCAACACCAAGTGATGGCTCTTGCATGGAGCCAGAGACGTTGTGTTGCAGTAACATCCTGTGCTGTGCTGTCTGCACTGAAGCAGTTGCTCTGCTTTACACCCAGGTGCTCTCAGGGAGAAGGTGTGAGTTTACAGACTGCTCACATGAGATGTACACCTAGTAGGATAAACAAATGGCTCCAGAGCACCCTCCACTATTTTGATGGATGGGAGTTCAGAAGGAAGTTAAGAGGCCAAACAGCAGCTGCATTTCTGTTGTAGAGGAACGGTGTGGCCAGCAGGAGCAGGGAGGTGATAATCCCCCTGTATTCTGCACTGGTGAGGCCTCACCTCGAGTACTGGGTCCAGTTTTGGGCCCCTCACTTCAAGAAGGACGTTGAGGTGCTGGAGCGTGTCCAGAGAAGGGCAACGAGGATGGTGAAGGGTCTGGAGAACAGGCCCTACGAGGAGGCTGAGGGAGCTGGGGAAGGGTCTGGAGAACAGGCCCTACGAGGAGGCTGAGGGAGCTGGGG
>VXBZ01004357.1:77947-103947 GCA_013399135.1 Heliornis fulica | reverse complement strand
CTGTAAAAGCGGGCTCCGGCATCCAGAGTGTGTAATGAATCATATCGTCTCAGGATTGAAAGAGTAGAACTTCTGATGCTGATTCATAAATGTGCTACATAACCACATTTCTTCTCTCTACTGTTTTGCGGCCTTGGTTAACTAAACTGTTCTGTTTGGTTTCTGCTTCTATTTTTCCAGTGTTGGGAAACAAATTATTTCAAACAACATGTCTTTATGTCCTTCATTTTAAAATCTGCTGTGACATGAGGAAAATGGTTCAAGACATGTTGATTAATTTGACATGATCTTTGCTGAACAGAGTTTTCTCTCATTTTAATATAAAGTAGGAGATTATCTCTGGCTTGTAAAAGTCAACAGCAAATAAAGAAAATCTCTAAACCCTGGAGGTAGTATAGGAGCCAAAGACCAAATTATCCTGAAGCTCTTAATAAGTAATTGGGTAAGACCTTTTCAATTAGACCATATTCCTTCTACTTAGCTTATCTTTCGAATTGAAATTAAGTACTATAGTTAATACTACTTGTTTTTCTTCTGATATTCCCATCTCCAAAAGCTGTTCATTTGCTTTTTTGTGTTTGTTTTTGCTTAGAATTAAACTGCTATGATAACAAATCAAATAAAGCTATATAAAGTTTAATGAAAGCAAAACTATGTGAGAAATTAATTTCAAACATTACAGGAAAAAATACATTAATATATTTTCTTTCTTTATATAATCTCTTCAGAATCAAGTTAATTTGGATTAATACCATTTGAAATGAACAAAAGGTCATTAGAGGAATCTTTTTAATTTTAATAGAACCTCAACCACTTAGCCATATATTTGTTAAATAGACATTTTTAAATGATTCAAGATTACTTTATTGTGCAGTTTTCTTTTCTTCAATGTTGGAACAAATTTGTCTTTAAATAAATTGAATTTATGGACTAGTAATATTATCAGTTAGTTGGAAGCAGAATGCAATTTTAAATATCGCCAAAGTTTTGACTTCGCAATACAATTTAAATCCAGATTTTGAATCATCATTGGCCACTTAATAGCAGCACATACAACAAACACTCATTCTAGACTGCTAAATGTTAATTGTTGTGGCCTCCAATATGGGGATTCTTAACACCACCAAAGAAAATTCCTGATTTGAGATAATAAAGTGTTCAAGAACAAAGTTTTGAGGACTATTCTATGCAAAAAAATCACATATATGAATTTTAATTACATCTGCAGAAATTGAGAAGCATTTTGATAAATAAACTTTCTAAAAAATATTAGAAAACTGTAGGCATTTTCATATTTCTGAGGTAATGTACAGTTTCTTATCTTGTAGTGTTGTAGTAGCAAGTATTGCAATAGGGTAAATGAGCCATCCCTCTTAGCTCTCTAATAGTAAGGCTTTTGGAAGTCAGTGGGGTGATGAACACAGACATTATGTATAACACTAAGAATTCTTAGATTGCATTGTTAAAGAAGATAAGATATTGGTAGAATATTTTTTCTGGATTCTACCTTCTAGAACTGTAGAACTGCAGAATAACAGGCCTAAAATGGCCTAAATAGTAGGCCTAAATGGGTCTAAATGGGCTTTCCAGAGGGTGTCTGGTCCAATCACCAGTCATATTTTGAAAATCTTGAACAGAGATCTTAAATCTCTCTGGGGAGCTCATTCCAGACACCCACATGCCAACCAACTTTTAACTTATATTTTATTGAAATTTCCAGTAAGACTCTGAATTAATCTTCTATCTTCCAATTAGGCAACCCAGATACAGTGGTTAGGTCCTCTCTACCCTTCATCTTCATTTGAGAATGAAGAAACTCAACTGTTTCAGCCTTCCCACACATGCCATGTGCTCCAGCCTTCTGAAAATCTTAGTGCTCTTCCAAATGACTTGTTCCAGTATGTCCCTGTCTTTCTTGTAATGAGAGCCCAAAACTGGACACAGTGCTGTGTTGGCACCCAGCATGCACTGTCACATGAGCTTAGACCATCCCAGTCCAGCCCACCTCACCTTTTTTTCATTCAGCTTCGTGTGGTTTTCATTAAACCATCTCTCCAGACTACTGAAGAGAAGTCCTCCCCCTGTATTTAGCATAGTTCATAGGCTTGCTGAGCGAACACTCTGGCCCATCTTCTAGATCATTAATAAAGACATTAAACAGTACTCACCGCCTCCTATATTAGTATTCGAGGGATACTGCTTGTCACAAACTGCCAGCTGGACTTCGTGCCAGTGACCTATCCTTCAAATCTGATGGTCCCATCACTGTTCCACCCACCTTATTGCCCATTTATCCAATGTCTCCACTTTGGCTATAAGTATATAGTGGGAAACATTGTTGATGGTCAAAGTCAAGACATAAAACATCCAATTCTCTGTTCACAAAACTCACTAAAACTGGCAAGTGGATTGGACAGATGTAATTTGCCTTTGACAAATACAGCTTGCTGTACTGAGTCACCTTCGACATTTCTGTGTCTGGAAATACACTGGAAAACATTCAGTCAATTAAGAGATGTTAAGTAGAAGCAATTATGAGCAAAGGTACACTTTTCTCTTATACTAATGGTGACATACAATATAAAAAAAATTATTTTCACCTTCTTTTTCCGGTAGAGAGGAGCAAGTGATTTATCATATATTTAACATTCAGCATGCAGAAATCACAATGGGTATTGAAGCTCAGAAAGTCAAATAAACCAATTGGCACCTACTTCCTCAATGTAGAGTTAAATGCTACTTAATTAATCATTCTTAATTAAGATTTAGCCAAAATTTCTTATCAAATTTTGACAATAAAAAGTTGACAAATTATAAGTCAGCCTTTTTAATAGCTTTCTAGAAAGTGCAGCACCCTTGGATTGTATTTTTTTCATATTTTCAAGAAGCATAAAGGTTTTTTTGTTAGTTGTGTTGTGTTTGGTTTTTTTTAAAGCAACATATCTCACCAGTCTTCAATCAATAAACTCTTCAATATATAATTTTTAATGGAAAAATACTACATATTAATCAGTATCTGTATGTATCCACTTATTCTGTGGTAGCACATATAGGTACTGGCAATGGAGTATGGACAGCCTTTGGATCAGATCCAAGAGGCACAGATGGATTGCAACAGCATAAGCTTATTCATAAAATAGGAAAGAAAAGCATATGATAATATTTTGGCTGCAAAGATTTCGCAGGCATTATGGAAATAACTGTGCATCTTATACATATCATTAAGCCTTGGCTATTACATTAATCAAACTATTTCTCAAACAATTAAAATGCATTTTGAGTGTATTACTCAACCGTATTATACCAAACACAGGATTCCTAAAGCACATAAACAAACATGTTCTATAATATTAGGAAATCAGATTCCATCTAAAATTTGTCTTGTGTGGTGTGCTGTGCTCAGCTATAACTGTTTTTCACTGAATTCTTTCAGATTTTGTACCGAATTCTTTCAAATTATGAACTAAACATAGCTTGATTTGTCCACCAGATAAAAAGCTGTGAAATAAAACACTACAATATGTTTGGGGTTGCTCTGCAATTTCTATTTTTCCTCCTGGGTTTTGTTATCTTTATTCAAGGCTTTTAAAACAACAACCTAAAACTACTTAAAAGAACATTTAAATGATCACTCAATATATCTGGTAAACTTCACTCTCTGGTAGCTGTTGGAGAACTCTAGACCATCCTACTTCCAGCACACTGAGCATGTCAGAGGGTAACCACCCATCTCTGCAGTGTCAGCAGTCTTGACATGGGAACACCACCAACTTTACTGCCATTTTCCAAGACAATATTTTTGTTTACTGAGTAGATGGAATCAGAGTTGCCTTATTTGCATTAGATATGTTAAATATCAGATTTACTATATTTGTATCATAACATTACAGTTTCTATAACCTGTTTTAACTATTCTTCTTCTATATGGTCACATAGTATGAAGCATGGCCTCCAGGAAAACTATTTTGTTCATGGCTTCATGAAATCCAGGCTTTCTTCCTAGGGCTTTTTTCTTAATGGATTTATTTTGCATTATTTTGACTGAATTGTTTAGAATGTCTCCTATTAATTGTTAAAAAAAATATTGTGTTGGAAGTAGCTATGATACACAGTAACTTTACTGCTAAATTTGAGACTCTATGTAAATGGATTGTCTAAATGTAACCTCAGGTGTACATTTAGTTAATTACTAGAGTGCTAATACCAGGACTTGCCCTTGTAGCAGCCTGCTCCTGATTATGGCACTGTGAGCTTTAGCTTCATAATGCTCTGGGGAGATGTCAGACCAGCTGCATCTATTACTCATGTTTTTAAAATTAAAAAATGTGAGTTTTGGTGATCAAAATGAGAAAAAAAAATACTGGAAATGTGCTATGTCCTTACAGTAACAATTACTAATAACTGTCAAAACTTCTGAATTTTTGTAAGAGTGACAAGAAGAAATAAAATAAAGAAATAATCATTAAATTATGAAGACACATGCTACAAATATTATTTAGAATTAACCTTTTGTTTTAAACAATTTCTCCTTTATTTCCTTTCCTAATTAGAATTATAAAACAAACAAACAAAACAACAACAACAACAAAAAAGAAGAATTAATGGTACCAACTAAAAAGACTTCAAGGAGTTTGGGGTGTGTGTGTGGGGGGGATTGTGTGTGCAGGGCGGAGGTGGAATGGCAGGGAAATCCAGTATTTTAAGAATTTGCTGTGTATTGAAGACTATACTTGCTAATTTCTCCTTTTATTACCTATCTATTATCTATCACTTGCATTCTCACCTTCTACCCACAGTTATTTCTATTGTTGCAGCTAAATTTTCCCTTTCAAAGGAAAAGCTGGGGTTCTATTCTACATCCCTCCTGATTTTTCTCCAATAATCACAGAAGCATAGAATGTTTTGGGTTGGAAGGAACCTCAAAGCCAATCTAGTTCTAGCCCCCTGCCATGGGCAGGGATAGCCTCCACCAGCCCAAGTTTCCCAAAGCCCCATCCAACCTGGCCTTGAAAACTGCCAGGGAGGGGGCAGTCACAGCTTCTCTGGGCAGCCTGTGCCAGGGCCTCACAAGAAAAGTCTGAATTTATATCTCCTTCTGGACTTCTGTCACACATAGGTTATTTTCACCACAGCTATAAGAAAGCAAATAATGTTTTTTGGGGATTGTACAAGTAGTTTCAGCAAGCCATGTGGGAGCAAGTAGCAAGGTCAGGATGAGTTACAGATAGTATGGCCTAGGAAAGGCTTTTTTCAAACAATATCTATTGGAGAGGTAGAAAAAAAACATTGTGTACTCTATTTCAAAGAGACCTGTTTTTCTGAAAACAAGATTTCGGGGGTGTGGGGTGGGGAAATGTAAAAAAAAAACACAGAATCAAGAAGATGAAGGCAAGAAAGATTAATTTCAGTTCACTAAAAAGAAAGTCTAGCGTGAATTACCCTAAGCCATCAAAGGAGTTAGATACTAAGGATATTTATTGATACTGTCTGGTTAAAGATAAGAAGGACAAGGAAGAAAAAATCATTCCATTATTAGAAGTATGATTTCTTCTCTGTGCTTTTCCCAAAAGAAGATATTTCTATTTTGATAATTTACAGTTTCCTTGCTGCACTACAGTGAATATTATGAAAGCATCTGTTATTTTGGATAGCACTACTACCATTTTTACCTGTCCATTTAAAAATTTTAAAAAATAAATAACTACCCCTGCAACTCTACTATGATCACACTTTAAGAACAGAAAATAAGAGTAGAAGAAAGAGATACTGTCATTCCTCTTCTCATGAGGTAGAAAACAAGAAGTTATGTTCAAAGATGACTCAGGACTCTGTCCCACAGTCTTTAACTGCAGCATGAAGTAAAATTCACTGACTACTTTAACTGATAAAACAAAATCTCCTAAAGTTATTCAGCATGTAGGTAACTTCTCTGGATTATATATTATTTCCTTTTGAAACTGTTAGTTTGAAACTCAAGAGAAAATATGGAATATTTTTTTAGGTTGGTCTAGTTTTGGGGCAGTTCTCAGAACAGCAGTTTAAAGCTTAGTAACACAGAGGGAATTAAAGAGTAGAGCATCAAAGCAAAAACAAAACTATGCAGACCCATTTCAGCACGTCCAAAACAGTTTCTCTGCAGAGGAAATCGCAAATGTCAAGAACTACCAGGAATTTTTCCTAATGAATTGGGTATCACTGCAAGTAGTTAGTCAGTTACTTCAGTTCAGCATCCATCTTGTTGTGTGTCATCTTTCAGCAAGGCTCCCCTTTTATTGTACAACTCTATATCAGCACTATAAAGGAAAATAGAAAGAAAAATTAACTCTCAGCCGAAATCAGGACATGAGGTCATTCAGCTGCAGTTAAAGTCAGTACAAATATCCAATAACATATTCTGAATTATGTAGCACACGAGATCCTTTGGAATCTCAAACTGGAGGTGGAGGTAAGGCTGCTTTGGAAGAGGATAAGAGACAGCAGGTGGTGGGACTCCCACTCCCCACTATAGGGGACAAGATTTCACAGCGCAGAATAGGAGCTCCTGGTTTCAAACCCATAGTGCTAAATTTGTTTTGAAAACTTCATGGAGTCATTTTGACTCTCTTTCCTCAGAAACAGCAATCAGCATTTTTGGCAAACTTCTTCATCAGTAAAACCTCTGATGTACAGATTCCTGGAGCTAAATGAATTAGCACCATCCACAGAGCTCTCCTACATTGCTCCTGGTCCCCTGGAATGCACCAATCCCTGCTAGGATTCTCTCCATAGTAAAAATGAAACTAGTTCAGAAACCCATTCAAGTGCTCACTTTATTTCATTATATTTTAATTAATTTTTTCGAAAACTCCTAAGAAAAGGAGCTGAACATTTTCAGCATTGAGTTAAAAGCTAAAATTAAGGCAATGAATCAGGCTGTGGGAAGTTGGAATCTAATATTCTAAAAGCATTTGCCACACAGCACAACAGAATTGGAAGCTGTGCACATCTATTTTGAATGTTGACATATATGTTTCCCTCCCCAAATTATGTCTTGTTTCTGTTTAGGATAAGAATCTTGTTCCATTTTCTACTACAAGCAGAAAATGCTTCTGCCTTCGATGTTACTCTAATTAACTTTACCAAAATTAGTCATATGTTTAGGATTAAACCCCCTTTTAACATATGCAATGAGTGTATTTAGCTAATGCTAAGAGTACTCTGTCCTTTTTCCATGTTAGATACAAAACTATCATAGGAGTGTCAGCGTGACCAGGTATTTCTTTGATTACTTCCTACTAGTTTCCAACATACACATTATGGTAAGGTCACCCATTATCATGCATGTCATTTTACCATTTCAGTGATTTGAATCAACCTACGAACCCATAACCAAACACATTCTTTGTTTCACACATTTAATAGCCAACATATTTTGGGGAACTTCTTCATGTTCTCATGCTAGGTATTCCAGCACACACCAAGAGCAATGCAGAGGGATGGCAGCAGAATAAGTAGCTTCGATAGCCCTAAGAGTAAGGAGTGTAAATTTTACTGAAGGCCAGGTAGGGCCCTACACTAAAGTACAGAATAAAGAAGCATAAAGCCATGCTACTCAAAATGACTGTGGGTGCAGTGCACTGGGCAGCTCTCTGGTAATGCAGAACCTGCTGTCTTTGTGGAAATTTAGCACTCAGCCCGCTCAGCAGAAAGGGACTATTTGAACCATACTTTATGTTTGAACAAAAAATAAGCCTGACTTGCCAATCATCTCCAATATGTTTTCCTATATGTTTTTGACAGTAATTGTACTGTTTGCTGATTTCTTTGTTATTTCTAAGTTGGAGAAGGAAAGTTTTATTTATCTCATTTGAAAGAACAAGTCTCACCTCTCAGAATCACAAGACATCTGCGTGTTCTATGTGTATCCCAGGTTGAGAGGCAGAGAAACTTAACTCTGACAACTGAGAAGTGTTAAAAATAAAAAAAAATATTGTGTACAGGTCTGTCTACTCAAGAGAGGGTAATATAATAAGTATTATAGAATAAAAGAAGCAAGAAGAAACATAAAACATTAAAAAGAGGAAACATTAGAAAGAGGAATAAAACCACTTTTAGGTATAAAAGTTCACCATTGTGAAAGACTAACAAGAGCAAAATAAAATCCCCACAATTTCTTGATTGATGTTATGTTGTTTTATTGGTCTTCCTCTGTATTTGTGTTCTCACAGGTAAGTATTTTGTTTTGAAGAGGATCTCCCAAGTCCCCACAATTTCAGCATCTCACATACTGCAAATGGGAAATCTATAAAGGCAGCCAAACAGGTTTGGATGTAAAAGATGTGATACAGCTTTCTAAAGAGTACCATTGTCACCTGCAGACATAACTGAAAAAGAATTTTGGAATACCATCCATAGGGAGACACAGAGGTTGATATGAGGAAAGAAATTAACATGGGCAAAAGATCTGTGGCTGCTAAAAAGCTCAACTTGAAGCTTGAAATAATCTCAAGTCCTTTGTGTGCATTTTTTAAAGAAAGTGTTCTGTATCTTTTAACTTTTCAAATATAGAATCAGAGATAATTTTACTTTTTTTTTCTTCAGTGTTCTGTGGTCATATTGATTTTTCACTGTTTATTGTTGTTCTTTCTAATTCATTTTAATATTTCAATAGGAACACAAACTGTTTCAAGATTAGGTTCATAAAAATAACACCACAATATGAAAAGTAAATTATTTATAATTTCTTTAGAGTACTCATTTATTTGGGAGGATATAAATTAATTGAAGACCTACTAACATTTTCTATCTTTTTCGATATATGAACTAGGTCTAAGAGACTGTCAATGCAAGGCAATACTTGAGTAAGCATCAGTACCTGAAATACAGCAATTTACTCATCCTTACAAATAAGAGGTATTTCCTTTGTTTCTAATAATGATTAATAAGAAAAAAAAAGCATTTGACAAACCTTGTTGCTTATACCATTCAATCTTCTCAGAACTGGAAATATGCAAATCTAATAGAAAATGATCCTCATGCACACAACTGACGGAATTAATCATAGAGTTAGACTTCTTACTTGATGACAGTTTGGAGAGAGAGTAGTAAGATTAGACACCTCAGAAAATTGTAGAAGCTTCAGGAAATTTGCACTGTATTTGGCAGACTCCGTGAGTCAGCTGGAGAGACAGCACCCATCACTTTAACTGGGAGGAGCCTAGGGAGAGTGGAAGAGGAGACCCTAAAAAAAAGCAAATGCTGCCACTAATTTGGTGCACATGCTCCCAAGAGAAAATAGAAGGATTAGGAGGTTCAAATCTTGCTTAATATACCCACTTGCCATTCAAATTTCTTTCAGGCCAACTGTCTGCTGGTATCATGCTGATTTGCCAATCATCATCAGTCACATGGAGGTCAGTGACCACTGGAGGCATATCCAGTCCTCCTTACCTTAGCATCCTTACCATGCTGTGTAGACACAGCATGATGGCATTTAAAAGAACCATCACATGAAATACCATATTCCATAGGAAAGGTTTAACTTTTTCAACTACCAAAGTTCTGTCAGCAAAATAATTTCTGGGTATCTGTTCAGATAGCCAACACTGGTGCCAAAAATGTCAGGATGATCAAATAAATCCCACTAATCTGAAGAAATTATAAATTAATAATTTTTCATTTGATATTATTTTTGTGATTTTAAACATTTCACCTTTTCATAGACCATATATCTATGTCATTGGAGAAGACTCCAGAATCTCCAATTTCCCAACAAGGAAAGATAAAGTTCATGGTATGTCTTTTTCTTCCAACTTATTATAAAATTTGTGAAAGAAAAGTTGAGGTCCAAGAAGGAGTGAAGATGTGCTCCAGATGCCAGAGCAGGGATCCCTCTTCAGCCCCTGGAGGGACCAAGGAGGAGAAGGTATTGGCTTGCAGCCCACATAGAGGATGATGCTCAAGCAAATATCTACACTGCATCCCATGGAAGCTTCTACACTGGAGCAGGTGAATATGTCACAAGGGAAACCACTTCCCATAGGGATGGCCCGTGCCAGTGCAGGGGAACATTCTGAGGAGGAAACTATGTCAGAGAAAAACTGTTATAACCTCACTATAACCTCTCTATTTCCTACCCCCCTCCACCACTCAGTGGAAGGCTGTAGTGGACTTGGGAATGAGGGACTGAAATTGAGCCTGGAAAAAAGGATGGAGTAAGGTTTAGGGTTTGGTTTGGTTTTTTTCCACCATCCAAATGTATTTTAATTGGCAATAAAATAATTGTCTCCAAGTTGAGTCTGTTTTGCCTATGATGCAAAGTGACCAACCTCTCTTGATACCAGCCCACAAATCTTTAATTTCTCCTCATGTTCTGCTGAAGACAAGGAGTGAAAGAACAGCTAGGTAGGAAGCTGGCAGCCAACCAAGTTCAACCTGCCACACTCTCCAGCCAGAACAGAGCTCCTGCTTCTGTCATGTCTCACCTCTGCTCCCTATATCAGTCCTGCCTTCAGCTACTGTCCTTTCTTATGTCTTTTACCCCTTCTAAAGATTCATAAGGATAATATCTTATTTAAAATACCTCTAATAAGTTAAATAATTGTGGTTATTAATAAACAGGTAGAAAATAGTAACTGTAGGGTTAAAACCACATAGAATGCTTTTGTTATAGACTACTGCTCAAAGCATTCAGTATAAAAAAATATGAGAGGAGTGTAGGGGAGGTAGAGGATTATTCCACTAATAGGTAAATAATGTGTTAAGCTTAAAAAAATCAAAACATAGCAAAAGAAACTAGTTCACTGAATACCTATAGAAGCTGAAAAAGACCTCACCTACATTTTAAAGGAGCCTTAAACCTACCAGAAGCTAAAGGACTTGGCAGCTTGACTCTGAGTACACATTGAGTTTCTTTTTTGGAGTATTACCAGTGATGTTCAGGTCACAAAGTGACCCACCTAAATCCAAATCTCAAATTCTCAAAGCCAAGCATCATCCAAAATCCAAAACCGTCTTTCATCAATAAATATCAACAAAAGACTGAACAGGATACAGACTACATGCACAACTGCCTCCTTTTCCACTCCCCTTCCCCACTACTTTAGTCTGCTTTGATGTGTTTTGTTAATTTGAGTTTCACAGTATTCTAAAAAGTACTAAAAATCTATTCTACCAAACATAGAATGTGTTGACAATAGGAAATAAATAATTTTTACAAAAGCTAGACAGTAAAATGTAAGCATGTTACCTAATTATATAGAACATTGTTTCAATAATTTCCACCTAATTCACCCAACCAACCATCTCTAACCTCCTCTGCTCAATGTTCAAATACACACACATATATATAAAAATTATCAGTATGGATTTAAGGTCTTTAATAAACAAAAAAAATTACCAGAATAGAAAAAACACTGTTGTTTTAAAACTAGACAGATTTCAGGCAAAAAAAACCAACTAACATTAAGGTTAAAACTACTCTACTGCATGTGTAAATCTCAAAAGATTTGAAGCTCCATTGGAATATTGAAGTACTTCATTATTGAAGGAAGTACTGCCAGTACCTTTGTTCAAAAGAAGAATTGCGCAAAACAGAAGGGAAGGAAGCTGAAACAGCCTTACTCACTAGCATCTGAGTTTTCTCAGGAAGTCTCTTATTTAAATACTAACAAGACCATATGGCTCCAAGATCTTACCAGAAAGGTTTCAGGCTAAATTTAACACAACACAGGAGAAAAGCTGGCTAGGAATTTAGTCAGATCACATTAAAAATATAAGAAAATCATCTGAGAAACCATATTGGAAGCCTGAAGGCAGTTCTTGTGTATCTTCACCTACATGTCATCTCTTTATTCTACTCCTTGAATATGTTTCCTAAATAAAAAATAAAAACTTGTGAGAATTCAGAGCTAACATGCAGTTGCTTATTTTCTTAATCTGACATTCATGTTGCATTAAAATCCAGATGGATTTGGGAATCTGTTAACTAAATGGTAAGATTAGCTGGAAAAAAAAAGTATTTTGAATCAGTTTAATTAAAAATACTTCACAAAATTATTCTGCTTGATCTTCCTGAAAAACACTCTAAATATAACTGGGTAACCCTTCGTGTCTTGAAAAAAAAAAAGAGCAGTATTACTGATAATCATGGATATTTGCTTCCATTGGAAATAAATTGACCCTTTAAAAAAATAAAATTCTCTATTGTTTTGAAGTTTAGATCTTTCTAATAAATATAATATGATGCATTTCCAACATCAAATAAAGTACCAGATACATGAAATTTTGCAAATATTTGAATTTTAAAATTCCAGCATGTTTCAAATTTAGAAAAAAAATTGATAGATTTTTCTATTAATAGATTACTTAAGATACAGACAGGGGTTTTTCTGTAATGAAATTTAAAAAAGAAAAAGACTAAAGGCTCATGCTTTACAATGACAGCCTAGTTAATAATGTTCAGAGGTGTACTATAAGCCTATATATTATATAAGGTCATATAATTGCAGCCATCTGAACATCAGGTATTTTCACAGAATTGCTAGGTTGGAAAAGACCATTAAGATCATACAGTCGAACTCACCTGTTCTCCCCTAAACCATATCCCTAAGCATCTAACCCACTCATCTATTAAATACATCCAGGGATGGCAACTCAACTACCTCCCTGGGCAGCGTGTTTCATATCCCAACAACTCTTTTGGTCAAGAACTTTCTCCTAACATCTAATCTGAACCTGCCCTGGTACAGTTTGAGTATATTACCACTTGTTCTATCACCTGTCACTTGGCTGACGAGACCATCACTCACCTCTCAGGTAATTACAGGCAGCGATAAGCTCTCCCCTCAGCCTCCTCTTTTCCAGACTAAACTACTCCAGTTCTCTCAGCCACTCTTCGTAAGGTTTGTTCTCCAGACCCTTCACCAGCCTGTTTGACTCCTCTGAGCCTGCTCCAGGACCTCAATGTCCTTCTTGTAGTGAGGGATCCAGAACTAAATGAAGTATGCAAGGTGAAGCCTTACCAGTGCTGAGCACAGGGGCACAATCACCTCCCTAGACCTGCTGGCCTCGCTGTTTCTCACACAAGCCAGGAGTCTGCAGTCAACCAACACTCCCAGGTCCTTCTCCACCTGACAGCTGCCCAGCTACTCTTAGAGACTTTGAACCTTAAAGTATGAAAACATTTTAGCATAAGTTATAGGGCAAATTCTGCTTTTAACTTCAACTATCTACTCACTGAAACAAGTAATGTAAGAGCAGCAATTGGCCTAATATATGACACTCCCAAATATTTCCTTCATAATTAAGCAAGCTACAAAGTAGTACTTTCTACATGTCACCCTACATTAAACATCAGACTACCTTTCACTAATGAGCTACAATATCTACTTTTTGCCATTGACACAAAAGGTTGAGCTGGTTTTCCTTATTTAAGTATGTTACACTTAGACCCATAACCTTAAAATTTGTGAAGTTTACCCACAGAGGATACAATTTCCTAATATTCACATATTTTTAAAATTTTGGGGTAAGAATACAGTTAATTTTATTGGAGGCAACACATTTCTGAAACCTTTGACCAACTTGCTGCACCCCTTGTTTTTGTATACTATTCCTCTTTCCACATATAAAGCTTTGTACTATATAAATGTTCTCAAATATGATATATTTAATAAAAGAAATTAAAGAGAAAAGCAACAATGAGCATAAATATCTCATTACAACCTTGTTTGGTTTTCACACTGAATATGAGCTGAAGCTGAGATGCTATTTTCACAGTGTAGCTAGCAGTTTATTCTCCAGTTCTCTCCTTTCCACACTGTCACTCCTGAGAGAATCCTGCTGATACAGGGATCACCTCTTAAAATCCTTTATCATTGTAGCTTCCCGGTCTGGGTGCTTTCTTGGGGTTTTTAAGTGGGATTTTTTTTTGTTTGCCTCTTTGTTTAATTTGGTTTGGGTTTTTTATTGGGTGTTTTTTTTGTGTTATTGTTTGTTTTTTTTTAAATTAATTCTGAATATCCAGATGAATGTGTCATTTGCTAGAAGGCATACAGATGCTGAAGACTCAGTTTTTATCCAAAGGAAAATTCTGAAAGCAAGTCAACTCTCTTTGCTTCACTGAAATAACCACCCCTGTTTTGCTACAGCAGCAGTGGAGGTCATCTAAGTATTACTGTCTTTTTAGGTTTTCTCTTGTAGTTTCAAATTATACAAACTCCCAGGGACTTGCTGCCAAAAGGTCTTTCAAAGAGGAGTAAAAATGATGTATAGCAATTGTCCACAGACTATGAAGCATCAGCTTGCCAGATACAGGACCGACTTCATCATCAAAAAGAGGAATGAAATGACATTAAACCCACTACAGGGAAAAAAAAAACAAACCCAAACGAATGAACCCAACTCAGCCCAACCTAAACCAAACTAGATTTAAAATCTGTAGGTAATTATTAGTTACGTGCTTCTGTGATACATTCTTATTTGACTAAAAAAAATAAAAATAATCAGAAAAATTTAGCCAAGGGAGCCATGAAACATTATGAATTTTGAGGAAAATTCCAGGAAAGCATAATTTTTATAACAGTAAAACTTTGTATAACAGTCCTAATTGAATTAGAAAATCAAGGGTTTAAGATATTTCTTTAAATATATATCTATTAGATCAAGTAACAGCTTGTATCATTGAATATAAAATCTAGCTAACTGTCTGTAAACTTATCCTATCAGGAATCTCAAGAGATAACAAACTTCAAACTCCATTATCAAACCCATACCAAATAGACAAAAGGAAACATTAAACCAAATAAAGATAATGTGCTTTAGGATGTTGTAATTACAAACTTGATGTGCAACAGTATGTGGTAAAATTATTAAGCTATACAAGCTTACTCTGGGAAAATCTCAAGAAAGTCAAAATAAGGAAGTACAGCTTTTACATAAATTTGAGAAGTTACTGAATTTGTAATATCCTCATTCTGTTCTGAAACTAGATTAAGCAATTGATGAAAGTTTTATTCTATTGATACCTGTTTAGGCAGATTCCTGTGTCTTCAGGATTTTTCAACAGACTTAAACAATAAACTCATTTGCATGGAAAAGGTGGGACCTATTTTTTATAAAATCCCAGATTTGTTTTAGGCTAAAATTCAACATTTTTAAACCTACATTTTTTTAAATAAAAAGGGAACATGCAGAGGCATTTAATCAAAAACCTGCTGTAATCATAGCACCTGAAATGTGACCTTTCATGGAGTAGTGTAACAAGTCAGAGATGTTCAGTCCAATGAATTAATCATACAAAGTTTATTAAAATATTTCAAAAAAACAATTGGTGCAATTCTATAGTTTCTGCTCAGCTCAGTTCTAAAATCTTGTTTTTAATCAGTTCATTTTGCTGTATTTTTTCATATTAACTTCAATACACCAGCAATAATTGTATCAATATAGAGAAACAAAGATGCTTTTGTAAGCAATGCTTTCACATAGAAAAAGATACATCCTTAGATTGTTAGTAAGTATTGGCCTTTTTTGAAGACTTTGCATAGGAAGAATGAAGCTAACAAGCAGACGAGAAAAGGTTTTCAACTTAATCCACTTCCTGTTCCTCGAGTAATCCCTTCAGATGTTCCCCCCCATGACATTCATTTCCCATTTGTAATCATGCCAAAGAATTATATTCTGGGAAAAGCAAAGTTAATGTTATAATGTGTGTTTCATAAGATAAAATTATTGTAAATGGTTCTTCTCTGTCCTAGCCTGTAAAACATTCAAAAAAACCTCTGTGAAATTCTCATCCAGAAGAGGACACCTTAATATATGGCAAATGTACATCTAACTCTATAACTGTAACAGGAAAATATCAATTCAATTAATCATATAAAATGGTGATTTTAAAATTAAACATCAAGTGTATATGTTTAATATTTTCTGACCTTAGTATACTGAAAGAATTTAGAAGCTACAGATGTAAAAGGACAGGAAAAGGACAGGATTTTTCTTCAAGAAATCAACCTCAGTGACTTTTACTTAATAATAAATAAAGAAGGTCACAATATTTTAAAAGCATATTTCTCACTGTAGTTGAGATGTTCTAAACCAATATTTTTTTCCTAATGTTTCTTCCAGTAAAAGAAACATATCACCATTTGATGTAGAAATATATTGTGGAAACAAGGGTGATCTAATTGTGTTATATCCTTGAGGTCTAAGGGGCTATAATAGATTGAACAAAAATATAAAAAAATAATATTACCACATTCCATCCATAGAGTTACATAAAAATTAACAGCCTTATTATGTGCAAATTCCCCCCAATCATCAAGGACAGTTTGTTTTCTTAGAAAAGACTAAAACACTGATAAAAGTCTCCTCTTCTGAAGATAGATATTTATAACCAGGAGTTTGTAAATATCTGTGATTTAGTTAGATCAATTAGAAGGACACATTAACCAGGAGATCCATCAATCTCCTGTGTTCAGCCATTATTCTCTTCAGAACATCTAAAAAACACACAGTTGAGAATATTTTTTACCTTGAATAGAAGTATCTATTTTAATTTTCTAATAAGTGCTGTAATAGGACAGAAAGTCTAAGGTATAAGCAGAAAAAATGGTGCTGGAATATGGAAGTAAGAATTCTGAAAAATGTCCTTCAAAAATCTAGAACATGGTATTAAACTTAGTAGCTAATTGCAGCTTTACTGTGTTACAGACATTCATGTTTAAAATACAATTTTAGATTTTTGCATTAAGTAGCTACTTCTTCTGGCCTCAAAAGCTCTTATGGGAGCTGAAGGTGATGGACAGCATCAAGCACTATACATAACTTATAGGACTGAATAAGTATTTAAAATTAAATCTTCCAGCTCAGGTACAAAAGAAAATCCATCAGATGACCACTTACCTACAATGCCCTCAAGCGTTTGTTGCTCACATACTTAAGCACAATAAAAAAAAAAACAAAAAAAACCAGTTCCTTGGTTACATAAATGATCCTAAACATTTTTGATCTAGAAGTTAGCTTCTGCATATTTAAGGTAGCCAGTACCTAACAGGTGACTTAATTGCTTTGTACCTGGATAGCCTTGCTATACTTTCAAAGTTTGCGCTTATTTTCATGAGACCACATTTATCCATGAATATTTTCTGGCACTGGTGCTAGGAATACTATGCAGGAAGAAATATACCAAAATGCAGTTTTAGTTTGAATTTTTAAACCACTAACTACGTTCATTATTTTAATTATATATTATATTAGACTTTAACTATTAGACTATTAGGGCCTCAAATATTACTATGAAGAAATCTGCTGTTGCCCACCACTCAAAATGGATCCCTAATAGTTCTTTCTACACCGAGGATTCATTATTTGTCATATGTATCTGGGATGGGTTGATCTCCGCTGGATGCCAATGGCCCACCATGCTGCTCTGTCACTCCGCTCCCCAGCAGGATGGGAGGAGGGAGAAAAGAAGTTAAAAAACTCCACCAAACCTGAAGCGTCAAAACAAAGGCATTGTCATAAAAGTGAAAGCAAATGGCATGTGAGAAAGCAAAGGAAAAACAAAAGGTTTATTCTCTACTTCCCATCAGCAGATGTTCAGCGGCTTCCTGGGGAAGCAGGACTTGTGTGCAAATGGTTGATCAGGAAGACAAATATCAGAAATAGTGAATACCCCTCCTCACTCGTCCTTTCATTTAGCTTTTATTGCTGAGCAGGCAATAAAAATGCGGCATAGAATATCCCTTTGGTGAGTCTGAGTCAGCTGCCCTGACTATGTCCCCTCCCGAGATCTTGACCACCATCAGTTTACTGATGAGGGAGCAGAACCATCAGAGAGACAGCCCCAATCTTGTGCCAACACTGCTCAGCCATAGTCTTTGGTGTGTCATAGAACACCTCTAGATACCAATACAAGGCACAGCAGCAGGAAGGCAGCTATGGGCAAAATTAACTCCATCTTAGCCAGAGCCTTTTTTTATAAAAGTTTACCAGTATTCACAGTTCTGAAGTGTCTAAGATATGGCAGCCTAATTAATAATTCCAAACATTATAGCTTAGTATAAAAGTAGTTTTCCTCATGTTCTGTTCTTTCCATGATTACTTTTTTTCTTAAAACTCCGCATATACAAGCCACTTATAGGTGAGATCCATCTGTATATGCTCTGCTTCCTTGGCCTACACATCAAGATACAACATGCCATAAATCATTGCATCAATCTTTTCAGGAGACTATTGTATGACTTGATACAGTTTGACATGACTATTAAGAACCAGATGCAGTGCTTCATAATATCACAAGTCAGTCTGCAGTATGAGAAAAGACAGTTCACCTTCAGCTGTGATCAGAACTATTTCTTGAGAATTAATTAGCACACAGTCTGTTGAAAAGGTCATAAACGTAGCAAACTTTGGAGATGTGTTTGCATGTGATTCTGTGTGCAGGTATGCAACCAAGATGCTACTGTAAGGTAATAAAATATTTCACTGTGTTTTCTTCTCCAATTGAACAATGACAAAAATTCTTGTCTATAAATAACCATTTCTTACACAACGGGAAACATTAACATTCACCTAATGAAACTCCTTCAATTAAATTTGGACATTTAAAACAAGTATATCAATAGTTAACATCAGTTCCACTCTCACTGATCATGTTTGAGTTCATAGCCTTAATACTATCTCAGCTGACCAGTGAGACACTCAGAGGAGAGCCTGAAGAGGTCTTGCAAAAACTATGCCCTATGTAATGTCAAAGAGAATGCTCTGGTATGCTCCGATTCCAAAAGGAAAAAAGAAAAAAATTAAAAGGGGAAAAAGAAAAAAAATATTGATTCAGACAGTTTCCTTTAGGGAGGGCTGCTCAGCTGGTGGGAAGAGTTACATAAATTATATTGGAGAAATAAAAGACCTTGTTTCATATGATTATGAAAATGATGGAAGATTTCCCTGGAAAAAAAAAAAAATCTGTGCAGAGGTAGCCAGGTTGTAACTCAAATAGTTCTGATGACTTACCAGCTGTATAGACTGAGTCCCAAAATAATCATGTTCTGAATTCAACAGCAAGGTACATGCACATAAAAGCAAATAAATACAAAAACATTTGCCTTTCATAGGAACAAGCTACCACTTGCCAGCTGACATGTCTATGTCTACACCAGTCTTCCCTTTACTGATTTCCCAAGAAATTCAAGCATTTCCTGGACCTTGTTCTCTAGGAAGCTTGTTTTCTGTCACCAGTGATATACAGCATAACGCACAGGTTAGGATGGGAAAAAGAGGAAATAAAGGAGTTCTGATGAAACATGAAAAGCATGTTCTGATAACAGAATAGCAAATGTGGTTTCAGAAAATGTAAACAATGTTGTGGTTCCAACACACTTAAGGAAATTGCATTAAGAGAAGATTTTCAGGTTTTTAACTCCCAATAGTTGTGATGTTGGAAAAGGGAAGTAGTTACTACGTAGCAATCTGGAAAACTGCAGACTAATTAAAATCCTTTTTCCATGTCCCTACTCTGTGGATATTCTCAGTAACAAATGCATCAATCATAAGTACATTATGATTCCAATAATTCCATAGATTATTAAAACCAAGGGAGTTTAAAAATAAAATCAAACACTTTCTGACACCAACCTACCCAAGGAGAAAAGAAGGAAAAAGAACAGGACAAAAAAGAAGAAAACAAAGCCATACTGTTACTAGAACAGTTCATCTCAGTCATACCCGGACTCCTTTTAGAGAGATGGACTCTGAGATGGCCACTGTAGAAAGAAGGCTGAGGGTGTCCTTTCCAGAATTAGCTGCTGTCACTTCTCTTCCCTCCCTGTCCTGTAACAAAAGCAGTAGACGCTAAAAATAGAGCAGTGCTTCAGCAAAGTTTATATTCAATGCCTACGGTTGTTTCAGTTAGAGAAGAGAATAGAGTATAGACTAACAGCTCCCCTGTGCCCATTAGAGACCCACAACCCCACCTGTTCTGCTCAGGACTGAAGTTACACCTACACCAATCTTCTGGCCTTTCAAAACTAGAGTGAACATCTCTTTAGCCTTTTTCCTCTTATCTTCACAAAATCCACCTAACAGAAACTTGAGTTTTACATACTCTACTGAGAAGCTGCGAGTCAGCTCTGGCTGGAGTCAAAGCACTTCTCCAAGTCAGTGACTGGATTAAGTATGCCATTGTTCTGGTAATTACAGCTGTCTGAGATGGCCAACCTGCAAGTTTTGAAGCTGCAGGCAGAGAATATTCCTTTCAAAAAGTGTCATGCAAAATTCACATACAATTGACATTGGGTGATATCCAAATGTATTTAAAAGATTACAAAGGCATGAATTTTAAGAAATCTGGACAGTCACAGCTGAAAGGAGTGGTGCTTAGAACACTTTTCCTCTCTTTTCTGGTTTGTGCCATACATGTCATTAATTTCAGTAGTTCTGGAAAGTGCACATGCATAAAATATTTAAACAGTAGGTTGTTACCTATTATCTTTAACACCATTTAAAAAATTGAATGAGTTAATACACTGAGATTTTTTATTTCACTGTAATTGGAAAGTACATCAAGGAATCAGACTGTGGGATTTGAGAACTAGGAGGTTATGCCAGAAGGTTCTCTGATCTTGTCAGCCTGCTTGCTAGAAGGCAAGAGAGCATTAATGAAATGATGATGTTAGAAAATAACCAGCAAAGACTTCTGTCAGTAGAAGAGGTGAAACCGAGAGCAGGAGGAGAATAAATTTGAGTCAAACTTCACTGGCAAAGTATGAAGCATAGTTTTCAGACAAAAGCCCAGAGTTAATCAGATGACTCCTGACAGGCTGATGCTAGATAATTGGAACATGGCATATAGAGTACTACCATTTAACATTTTCTTTACCTGACATGTGCAAGTCATATCTTCAAAAAAAAAATCCCACAAAGCCAAACAACAACAAAAAAAAACCAAAACCCCCAGCATCTCAAAAAAAAAAAAAGCTTGCAGCTTATTCCTAAAAAACCTATGCAAAATGGTCCTAATTAAATTTACATCCTAAATGTGGAACAACATTCAAAAATACCTTTATGGGGTGACATAGATTAAAATTTACCTGTTGTATTAACCATTCATGTTATTTGTCTGTATATGCATTAAACCTTAAACCAAAAGTTATTACTTTCTCCCCTACTTTGAGAGCAGAAAATAGTGGTGACATCTTAAAGCTAGCAAGAACTCTAAGGATTCTTTGCATCTTTCTTTGGTTTTAACCCATTGCTAGAATTAAATGCAGTTGTTGAAGTCCCAGTCTGGTGAAAAATTGAAAGAATTTGAACAGCACTTGCATTGGATATAAGCTTTTTCAGCTAATGGTGTCAATAGCTGGGAATTTTGATGAACTGGTGTTATAAGACTTGTGACATAATGAGTACAATAAATGAACCAATTTATAGTACACTGCTGCTGAACCCTTTCATATCTGGCTCAACAATGCATTTCCAGAGTGTGCTTTTATGTGTCAGGAGGCTCATACACCAGACCACTACTGCTAATGGCAAATGAAGAGAAGACCACTCTAATGACATATATAATGTGATTAAAGATGTCTTTTCATTTACCACCAGCAGTAGTAGTTAAAATAAGAATCTAGCTACAGGTACAACTGAAAGATGCCAAATTGCAAAATTCATAGTACTTAACAGACCAAGGTCACAGTTTCTGCTGACATTTGGAAGTTTGTTATATACAAATACTTGCAGACACAAAAATATCTGCATTTGAAATTACACACTTACTCTCTATAATGGATCAATCCTCTGTGTAAGAAATAGATTCCCTCAGTGCACTTTAGCTGTGCTGGTCACAACAAAAGAAAAAAATACAGGACAGAATCAAGAATCTCTGAAGGACAAGGGTTGGAAGGAACCTTTGCAGATCATCCAGTCCAACCCCCTTGCCAGAACAGGATCACCTAGAGCAGGCTGCAAGGGGGTTTGAATGGTTGCAGAGCAGGAGACTCGACAACCTCTCTGGGCAGCCTTTGCCAGTGCTCTGCCAGTCTTCAACAGTGAAGAAGTTCCTCCTCACATTTAGGTGGAACTTCCTATACTCAAGTTTATGCCCATTGCCACTTGTCCCATCACTGGTCACCACTGACTAAAACTGACCCCATCCTCCTAACAACTACCTCTCAAGTATGTAAAAGCATTAATAAGATCCCCTCTCCCTGCTCCATCTCCTCTAGCCTAAGACATCTGACAGCCTCTCTTTGTAAGAGATATTTTAGTCCTCTAGTAATTTTGCAGGCTTTTTTTAGTACCCACTCCCTGTCCTTCTTGAATCAGGGAGCCCAGGGCTGCACACTATGTACCAGATGAAGCCTCACCAGCATGGAGTAGAAGGGGAAAACAACCCCCCTTGTCTCATTGGCCACACTTTTCTTGATACACTTCAGGATGCCATTGGCACTCTTGGCCATAAGGCACAATTTTTTTTGCACTTATTAAATAACGCACTCTGACCATAACAATTAGTCAGAGTCCTAGGAAATTATCTAAACCAGAAATTTCTGTGTGAATAGAAGTATATATGCAATTTTGTAAAACCATAACAAGAAACAAGTCAGAGTCTACATGCAGGGAATACATTTCTTAGTAGTACATTATTTGCAGAAAAAAAAAATGAAATCAACCAAATCTCCAAAAGTGTCTGCTAACATTAAATATTTCTTAACATGCTTAGACATTCAAAGAAAAATTTATTTTGTAGGGTATTTCTGGAAGTCACCTCATCAATCCTCTTACTCACAGCCTAACTTGCTGTTAGGCTAACCATAAATTAGATTGTATTGCTCATGGTTACATCCACTAAAGTTCGGAAGTCTGAGAATGGATATTCCCCAACATCTCCTAACAATCTGCTTCAGTGCTTAATGATCCTTGCTGTAAGATTTTGTTACCTTTGGTTTTCTTTTGCAATAACTTTTGACCATTGCATTGTATTCTCTCACTGTTCACCTCTGAGAAGAATTTGACTACATTCCTCTATCTGGTAGACAGTGAAAGGGTGCAGCTTAGGTCCTCTCAAGCATTCTCCAGACTGACAAGAAGCCCAGGTATGGATTTAGTAACCTTGAGCAATAAAAGGATCATCTCCAAAGTTCAGAAGATAGTCTAGAAACCTTTCAAGACTGAACATCTACTCCAAAGCCTATTCCATCCCTCACATAAAGCAAAACAATCTTTTTGAATACTCTAAGGAACAAGTCCAAGTATAATAGAAGAGATCAAAACTCTAAAAATCAATGTAAGCTATGGAAAAAAGTAGAAAATAAGGAGGGGTGGTTTTGCCTTTTTTTTTTTTTTTTACACATAAGTCACTTTAAAATCATATCAGCGGTAGAACAAGAACAAGGTTCATTTTTTAATATGATTCTTCACAAAGAACACTAATCCTATGCACTATAGGTGTTAGGTGTCTTGATGCAGATGTTAAAGAAAACAAGAAATACGGTCCTGTATCTAGAATACCAGAATATACACTGCTACCTTTAAAACATCACTATGTTCATAAAATATATCTTATTTTGTCTAACTGGAGTAAGGTCAAACATATTAATGCTATAACTAAATAAAATGGAAATCTAATACATGCTTTTACAGAGTAGTCCGTCACAATTTAATAGGAGCAATCCTACACATACTTTTCATGTACTATGTAAAAATGTGATCCAAAGCAACTAAATTTTTACAAGAACGTTTAAGATTCATTTGTTGAAAAATATCAGAAAAAAATCAATTTAAATAACTCAAGAAATTTATAAACAAGGGGAACTTAAGAGAAAAATCTAACACTGCAAAAAAAATTTCTCTGTACTCTCAAGAATTTTTTCCACAGCAAAGACAAAACCTCACCTAAAAGCATTTTACATGAAAAAAAACCAAAAACAAACACCTCCCCCCCAAAAAAACCAAACCAAAACAAAACACACTTATAAAACTACTTTCTCTCTTCTGTCATAGAAAAGGTGTTTGGATAATTTTATGGAAGTGTGTCAAAATGTGGTCACTCATAAAAATTAATTACTTCCATTACAAGCAACACATTTGTTACTTCTGCAGCTGTGATATTCAAGATAATGGAGTTCAGGCTTCAGAAGAAACCATTGTTTAACTAAAAAATGTCATATGCTTCCAGAAACACTGTAAGAAATGAGAGATTTGGTCCTCAGAGGGAGTTAATTCTGAAAATATTCTCAGTTCCGCCTCTTCTCATACCATGATTTAACACAAATAAAATGCCTGAAAAGGTAGGTGTCCAAAGTGGCACTGAGCTGTGACATAACAGAAAAAAGGCAAAAGTCAATGACACATTCTTAAAACAGGTGTGCATACAAATCCACATATATTCTGCTTTCAAAGAGAAGCTAAAATTAAAAGACAAGAGGTCTTCAGCAGAATAAAAAAATGTTAATGTTCTTCCCCTGAGAGAAGGTGGCATGTTCAGTATGCCATATTGTTCCCAGGACACAACTGAGAAGTCAACTGGTCAGCTGAAATCAGTGACTGAATGGAAGCCTCTGTTCAGCTCAAGTCAATCACAGCTTTAAAAATTCTCTCTGAACAGTGATGGTGAGAAACGTTAATATAATCCAAGTCCTTTACTTTGCAGCTATTTCACAAACTGTCCGAGGAAGTCACAAAGTCACAACAATAGCATTTATTTGTCAACTGGAGCTTTAAGTCATTCCACTGGATCATTATCAAACTTAGCAAGATTGCAATGCAGCGGGGTACTTGGCAAATGTGGATTAATCGCCTACCCAAAAGGGGGTTTTTATTTATGATTTATTTTGAGAAAGAACTTCATATTTATTTATATTTTCAATTTTTTTGCTCATTGGTTTCCTTTATTCATTTCCTAAATAACAAGTAACACATGGGTCATTTGACATAGTTATTTGTTTATGTCCTTATTTCATTAAACAAATGGTAAATATCTATCATTCTTGCTTTTCACCAGGTAATGCTTTGAATAAACAAGAATTATTGTATTCTAGTCTTGGGACTTAAATATTTTCTCCCTGCTGCCACTGACTATATTTAACTAAGATTGCTTCAGAAAAATAATTGCAATTCCCAGTTATTAATTTTGGCTTCCAAATCTATTAACATAAAAAAACTTTCTGGAGTCCTTACAAAAGAGTTTGAACTTTATCCTGATACTGAGTTATACTGTGTTATTCTAAAGAATTATAAAACTAGTTCACACATGTACCTTCATGTACTCATTTCTCGCATCCTCTGGCCTCATGTAGAATGTTTTTTTTTCTACTTTTTTTTTTTCTATTCAGCAGCCCCTTCAGCAAGCCAGTTTCTAGTCCTCCAGAAGCCTTCACTTATACCTTTTTGTTTGTTTATTTCAGTTTACATTAGCTTCCAAGTTGGCAAAAGTAGCATTGTAATGTGAAAATTTTCTGGTTTTTTTATTTATTGACCAACATAATAAGATGTCATGCATTAAAAAAAAATAAATATTGTGTTTCCATTCTCCAAACTAAATGTGATTTGGTACTTGTGGCCTGCTAGTACCTGAAGTGGCCTATAAGAAAGCTGGGAAGAGACTTTTTAGAAGGGTATGTAGTTATAGGTAAAGGTGGGGGTGGATCTGTGGTTTTGAATTGGAAGGGAGAGATTTAGATTGGATATTAGGAAGAAATTCTTCCCTGTGAGGTGGTGAGGCCCTGGCACAGGCTGCCCAGAGAAACTGTGGCTGCCCCCTCCCTGGCAGTGTTCAAGGCCAGGTTGGATGGGGCTTTGGGCAACGTGGTTTGGTGGAGGGTGTCCCTGACCATGGCAGGGGGCTGGAACTCAGTCATCTTTAAGGTCCCTTCAAGCCCTAACTATTCTATGATTCTATGACTTGTTTTCTAACTCTCACATCTTCCTCATACATACTGAAGTATATTTGTTCTTGCTCTTTTTTAAGACTCATTATCTCCTCTATTCTTCATAAAAATCTCTACACACACCCCTTGGAGAGAAAA